>CAUYQV010016902.1:0-63728 GCA_963574575.1 Galagoides demidoff | reverse complement strand
CTCTCCCATCTTCCTCCTCGCTCTCTCTTCTCTTCCCCACTTTCTCCTTTTCTCTCTCCCCTCTTCTCTCTTCTCTCCTCCTTGGTGCTGCTCTGCCCATGTGGAATATTCTCCAGCTGCTCCCTCCCCCCACCAATAAAGACCTTTCGTACAAAAAAAAAAAAAAAATTGAGGAAAGATGGCTTTTCCCTGACATTTGCAGGGGATTTTTTTCTCCTTCTGAATATTTAGAAATAGGTGACTCGCAAAACTTTCCACCCAGCTGAGACTAGCTCAGAGGTAGAAGCTGCAAATACTCCCTATGCAGAGCCCATGATGAATTTTCCACAAGGCTCAGGAAAAAGAAGTTCCTGTGACCAGGCTGGCCACGGGAGATGGGAGAGGCACAGTCCCTCCCAAGCAGGGAGGAATATGCTGCCCACCCTTTGAGCCACAAGCTCTGCCTGGACTCCAGTTCCTCACTAGTCCTTCTGCACCTTGACCTTAAACTCTACTGTGCACTGCCAACTGAAGTTTCCTGTCCTTCTTTTGCAAAATAAGACATTTGAGTGTTTTTTCCCTTTTCTCCAGCCAGGCTAGTATTGAGAAGTTTTTAAGGCATTAAGAGTAAAAATTTAACTCTTTTGCCCTCCCAAAAGTATTTCTTCTAGAGTTGAAATAAGCAAGAACTTTAGTAACAATTTGATAAGATAAAATGAGTTTCCTCTGCAATTGTTTAATAAGTGAGATTTCCTGTCTTTTCATTTTATTATGTGGGGAAATGGGGAAGCCTTTGGTTTATGCCTGCAGCCACTCTGTGTACCGGCAGGAAACACTACCACACAAGGATGACAATTATCCCTGTTGGAGGCTGCCCCTGTCAACAGTGAGTGACACCATGAACCCTTAAATAATATCATGATCTGATAATTCAGTTACCATATAAGGAAGTTCTTCAAGGCTGTTGGGTGAGATGAAATAATAATTATTTATTATTATTATCATTAACATTCACACGCACTAACTCATCCTCACAGCAACCCTAACCAAGTATACAGAGTTATTATTATATTGAGTATACAGATGAGGCAACTGAAGCACAGAGAAGTTAAGTAACTTGCCCAAAGTCACACCGTTGCTAAGTGACAGAGCTGGGATTTGAACTCAGGTATTCTGTCCCTACTCATATTTTTAACCACCACAAAGCACTGCATTTCTCTGGTTTGAGGAGGTAATTAATATCTCAGTGGGAGTGAAACAGACAACAGAGACAGCACAATAAGTGACTAGCAGAAAAGTTTGGAACACCAGGGTGGCTCGTCCAGTCCTGACCCCATACTTGTTACATGTGCAGCCTAGCTTGGTCTCTTAATTTTGCTGTGCATCAGTCACTGTCAAGGGAAGAGGCTAAGGGAACCTATCCATGGGGCTGTGTGAGAATTAAAACATGTAAGGCACCAGGCGTGGTGGCTCACACCTGTAATCCTAGGTTTACTCTGGGAGGCCAAGGTGGGTAGATTGCTTGAGCTCAGGATTTGGGAACCAGCCTAAGCAAGGCTGAGACCCTGTCTCTAAAAAATAGTAGGGCATTGTGGCAGGCACTTATAGTCCCAGCTACTTGGGAGGCTGGAACAAGGGTCACTTGAACCCAAGAGTTTGAGGTTACTGTGAGCTATGATGCTATGCAGCATTCTACCAAGGGTGACAAAATGAGACTCTGTCTCAAAATAAAAAAAAAATAAGACATGAAGTGTGTTCCATGAAAATTAGCCATCATTGTTACGGGCGCACAGTCCCTTTCTGAAACACAGACTCAAGTATATTTGAAATTTAGACTTTTTCGAATTTTAGAAGGACAGTCTAGGGCATACCTTGTATTGTATATTTTACAATCTACAATATATTTTACTCTCTAGGTAGGCAAATGAAGATTATAATAGCTTTGTGGGGGTTCAGGTTTGGACAACCAATAAGTTATGGGAAAACTTGCAACATTCAGAGCTTTTGAGATTTCAGATTTGGAGCAGATTAAGGGTCTGTGCCAATTCTGAGATCCAGAGTATTTTGAGCCAAGACTGATTTCAGTGGTGGTACCAGGAAGGAAAACACCATAAGTGCTTTATATAAGCAGCAGTAAGATGCAGGAGGTGACCCCGGGGCAGAACAGATACGGGGGCCCAGGAAGAGCATGTCTTGTCATTGTGGGGACAGAAGTGACTCTGGAAAGCCATAGTGTTGGCTCGATTGAGGGGATTGGATCAGTAGTCCACCTGAAACACCCTGGCAACCCCAGAGCAAATGAGCACATTTGCAGGTTCATGGCGAAGGCATCCACCGAGAAGCAGATGAGGAAGAGCTGGGGCTTTGCCTTCCCCAGCAAGGACTTTTGCCTTCATTCCCCTGGAAAACAAGAGAGATTTTGTCAACCTTTTCACATGTGTCATTGGTAGATAATGAATACGCGACATCAACTCATGCTGTCTATGCAACAATTAATTGTCAAATAACCTGAAAAGTAGGTATTACCATCATTCCCATTTTATGGATTCAGGACTATTCCATGGATTTTTGTCCAGAATATGGAAGCTAATAGGGAGGAGCTGGGTTTCTAGCCAGTCACCTGACAGGGAGCAGCACCTGCTGGCTCTGCACTTGCCCCAGAATGCTGGCCAGTGCCTCGGGGCACACAGATGAGAAGAAAGGACAGTGTTAGGGATTAGGGGGCTGCCATAAGTAACTCATTTCCATTTCTATTACTGTAATTCAGCTCTCAAAAGATCAGCCTGACCTTCCATAAAGGAAAAAATGAGCACAAACACATACACTCAGATTTTCAGCTCAGAAATATCGTGCCCAAGAGCTGAAATAGACCATTTTGGATTGGAGAGGGAGGTAAACAGAAGCCCTGGTTATTATAGTTAATTCATTTTAATTAAAGCCATAAAAGCAAACTGCAGTTGCAGTGGGTACTGACCATTCGGACTGCTTGGACGATTCAAAGGAGCCACGCTCTTAACTGATGGGCAGAGGCCCAAGTCGCCTCCATTACTCAGCCCTCCACCAAGCGGCCTCTCCGCTTTGTCTCGGCTGGTGATTCTTTTCTACACCGACTTCTCTTCTGTAGTCTTTAGTTCTGAAGGTGATATGCCATGGTTCTTTTCCAGCTCTAGTAGGAATTGAACTTTTATTTCTTTCTCTGCCTCTCCATCATCTTCCTGATATCCTTCTTATCAGCCAACCTACTACTGGCCCCAAGCCTCAGTCTCCCAGGGAGGCCAGTTACCACCTCAGCAAGACCCTGCAAGGTCCTACAATAGAAGCCGGGCATGCAAAGACAGTGCCTGCCCTCAGCCTGTTCACAGGAGAGAGACACAAGAAAACAGGTGGTCACAATGTGCCATGATACGTATTACAGAAGATGGATCACCTACAATTTCAAGGGCATTGGAACACGAGGGATGACTAACTCTGGATGTGGACATTACCTGCCCAGGGGACTTTTCAGATATTGGGTCGGGTAAGAAGACCCAGAGGCAACAACAGAGCCCATGATCCTGCAAAAACCTGCAAGCAAGCAGATCCATGACCTTGCTGAGCTGGCTTCCAAGGCCCTGTGTGTCTGGCCTTGGCTCACCCCTTCACCCCTGCTGTCTTCTGCCTTCCCACTGTATGGAATTCTTTCTTGCCCCAGCCTTGGAACATTCTGTCAGGAACGCTCCTCACCATCTAGGTTATCAATTCAATGTCCCTTCTTGTGGGACACCAAGTCTGGGTGGCATCCCGTATACTCATTCCCGTAGCACCCTACACTTGACTCCTTGACACTTCCCACACTTCCTGGTCATCACCTGTTTGTCTTCCATGCTGGACCACAAGCTCTGTGAAAGAAGGAATAGTATTCATGTTGTTTGCTTTTGTGTCTCCATGCCAGAAATAGCTAGCAGCACACAGTAGGTGCTTATAAGGTATGCAGAACACAATAAACATGGCTGGAGAAGAGGAATCCAGGGAAACAGTGTTGTGAGATGGAGGTAGACAGGTAACCAGGAGCAGATCATGAAGAACCTTGAGCACCACATGTGAAGAGGAGAAAGCGGAGGTGAAGACTGAGCTCAGGAAGAGGGGACACACGTGGGGAAGGGGCCCTCCTCACAGGGAGTTGGTGAGTGCCAGCTAAAATGCCCTCCAGCTGCTCCCTGGAACCAGAGCCAGCGTCAGAGCATCCTGACTCAGTTGAATTTCCTGGAAGAAGGAGAGAGAAAACCCTGTCCAGCTGTGACAAGATGGCAGGGTCCAATGGAGCTGGCTACCACTTAGTGTCAGCAAGTTCTTCCTCATTTTATGACTTGAGCAGTGTTTGTTCATATTTGTAAATAAATGAGACACTTCTAGAAACATGAAGAGACATCAAAGTACCAGAGAGGGCCGGGGTGTCTCCCCGTTGGGAAGGCACAGCCACCACAGGGCATCTGCCTACAATGATCATTCCCAGCACTTTCTCTCCCCAGAGTTGGCACTGATGTATCTTTAGGAGGCTGCCCTCAGATGCCAGTGCCCACCAGCCTTGCATGCAGAATGGGCCTGGGAATTGGCAGCTCCACCAAGGGCAGCCGTAACTGGAATTAGGAGATCAAATCCCCCATCCCTCAGAGCTCTGCTCTAGGACTTTGCTTCTTGTCCCTTCCTCACTTGGCCTCCTTCTTGCCTGTACCATGCCGCTCACCCTTGCTGGTCTTTCCTGAAAGAACTCATAACAAAAATCCCCTGCTCCAGAGTCGCTGCCTCTGCCTGGGGGACCTGACCTGCCTCCTTGCTCCTAAAGCCCATGACAGCAACATTCTGCTAGAAAAGGTAATGAATGCCCTGTCACATTTTACCCCAACAGTTCACACACACACAGTATTCCTATCACAGCCACGGGCATCAGACTGAAGGACTCACACTAATAATAGTTAGCCCTGATGGGATTTCTAACCAAAGGGAGATGTTTTATTTTTCACGTTCAAGACAAAGCCTGCCACCAACCTTGTGAATTCACAGTGTGACATTTATGATTGTTTGTCAACCCGTGGCCTCACACTGCACCTGGGAAGGAGACAGTGACACACAGAACGTAGCGGGACAGAGCATGTCAGGGAAAGGACGACATCTGATACGGTCCCAATTTTTCAAGAATGCGGCAGACTCTCCAGATGTGCTCACAGGGAGAACATGGGGTCAGGGTGTGTCTATTTACGTTTAAGGAAAGACGAAGTTGTAAAAGGTCAGTAACTAATTTGCTGTGGCAAGTATTTACCAAAGGGAAAAGCTTCAACCATTTATGCGTGGAGAGGAGAGATCCGCAGGTCAGCCTTTCAAGGTTAATCACACTGTGAACGCCTGAAACTGTTTGCCCATTATTCTTCCTGAATGTTACCTTATGTTTACAGCTCAGTGTTTTACATGACACCCTGCTCCACTAACAGAAATGAAACAGTTAATTAACAATTGAAAACAAGGTTGGCACCTGTGGCTCAAAGGAGTAGGGCAGAGATGGCGCATTCGAACCCAGCCCCAGCCAAAAACTGCAAAAAAAAAAAAAAAAATTGAAAACAAGTGTTTCAAATAAACAAAAGATAAAAATAAGATTCTGTATTGGGGTGCCTCCAGTGAGAAGCTGATGGAGATTTCTGAGCCTTCTATCCAAACCCTGAGGTTTGGCCTCAACATATGAACATTTAAATCTTTTTCAAGTACTCATAATTATTTTTTCTGATCTGGCATTGCTCAAGCTTGAGAATAAGTAGAGGCAGCATGTGTGATCACACACCACTCTAGATGGCAAAGCCAAGCCCTGCTTTGCACCAGGCCCTGCTTTGCACCAGGCCCGGCCCTGAGGTTGAGGGACTTAGCATCGGGTCGTGCTGAGGCTGCCTCTGCCCACCTGGCTGCGGTCAGCATCTGGGCTATTGCTCATCCTGATGCCCACAGCTGTTTCTTGAACCCTATGCCCGCCTAATTCCTGGGGGTGGACTGCCCTGGCTAGTGAGCGAGCATGATTTACTGAGTGCCAGCATCAGCAGCACGCCGGACACTGGACTGGGCACTGGCTTTTAGCTCACTGCTCTCAAGTGTCTCACGAGGAGGCTGGTATCATTAACCCCTGTGTTGCCACAATCTGGAGGCCTACTGGGCCTGCCCCAACCCCCTACTATGTGCTTCTTGGCCCCACCGCAACCCTGAGCCTTCCCTCTGCTTGTCAAAAATGATTTATTCACACCAAACCATTTCGAAGCCTTGAACACTCGGGAACAGCGCACCCCATGGTGCCCTCTGCACAGCCTGCCGACCCTCTCTGCCATCCGTGTCTTGGGGTGTCAGCACCTTCCCCAGCACAGGGCATGCAGCTTTCCCACAAAGCACAACGCACTCCCCAGGTGTCATTCTCATAAAGCCAGTAGAGTCCGACCACCCTCATACCACACAGCACAGGGATGGTGAGCTGAGGAGAATCACAATGCAAATCTGAGCCCAGATCTGCCTGAAGCTCACGCTCTCTTATAAGGGCTGCCTTGTAGAGACCAGATGAACTGCCTGGAAGCTCATTTCTTCCAAAAGACAGGCCTCATCCTCCTCTCTCTTTCCCTTACAGGTTTAGAGAACAGTTCCCGATTTTATCTCAACAGCTGGTGCAAGTTTCTGTCCTTGGGCTCCCTGAGCCCCGTAGCACATACATAGCACCTCCCAGGCTGTCGCCTCCCGCCCCTGCCTGCACTGTCCCTGTTCTGTCCCTAACCCCTTGCTGGGCTCTACGCATCCCTCTTGTTCTATACTGGGGATAAATTGCTGGACCTGCCACTAGCTCCCTGTCCCCACTCCCTCCCTCTGTTTTATTGGGTTTCCTTCTGTTACCTGTAGCTGGACCCATCCTGCCCCTGGGCCACCTCCTGTGTGCTTAGCCTCCCCCCACCCCCAGATTGATCCCCTGGGGCAGCCCCTTATAGTCACTGTGGCAGTGTTTTCAGAGAACAGCAAATACCTCACCTTCTCCTTTCTCCTCCTTCCTCTTTGCCTCTAGCAGGCAAAGCATGTCTGCCCCACTAAGAATGATTCGGTTCTCCTCTGTCCCTAATCACCGGGGCATTCCAGGGAGGGCCTCATGGTGTTAAATGGGGTGTGTGAGACGTCTCTACCTCCCATCTCTCCTCTCTCGCTTCATATCAGCTGAGATGGCAGCTGCCCCAGAAAAGACTCTTGGCTGATCCATTTTCTCCCTGCTCCCTTAGACTTTCTCATGCAATGCTAAAAATAGCAACTCATTTCTGTTCTTAAACTAAGAGACAGAAGGAGGCTCCCCACCATGTGGGTGAGGAAATGAAGGTTGCGTTTATTGTGTGGGCAGGTAGGTATGGGTGCCCCAGCCTGGGGAGAAAACAGAAACAGCAGGAAGACAGCGAAGGGCCTCCCAGGAAGGGTTGGAATGCACTCAGCATCAGAAGGGAAGCACCAGGTACGGTCACAGGTAGAAACTCGGAATGTTAGAGTAGGAGTTGGAATTCTCAGACAAGCTGCCAACCAGCTGGGGCTTTCCGGAGGGCATCACGTGGCCCACCAACACACGGTCCCTGCACGGCCAGATGAGGGGTAGAGCTCACCACACAGGCAGCTGCAGCCCCTGGGAGGTGCCCCAAGCTCTGGAGGCTGCAGGTCAAGTTGTAAGTCACTCTTGGAGGTTCTTAGCATGTGCTGAAGAGCTGTGACATAGGCATCTCCAGGGCACAAGTCGAATTATGCAAATTCTCCTGTTCTATTGCTCTTTTATTCTCTCCTCTTTCACGAAGTCTTCCCAGACTTCTGCTCTGGCATCTCTTTCTTCGTTCAATTTCCATCTGCACCAACCGCTGGGCAAGTAATCAAACAGGGACATGTGGCATTCTCGGTGCTCCTGAATGGAACTTTTATCTGCTGCACTGGGTGTGTGTGTGTGAGATCCTGGGGTCAGGAGCAGTGGGTACGCGCTCCCTCTGCCTCCTCCCTTCCTCCTTTCTTGCCTCTAAGCTCCCGCAGTTCTGTATTTGAACATCTCATAACATTGAACCATAGTTATGCACAAACATCCTAAACCCCAGAGGGACTTTGGAACTGTGTTCGAGGACCTTAAGATGAGAAGACTCTCCTGAATTGCCTGGGTGGGCCCAATTTAATTGCCAAGTCACCTGTCCGCACATGTACACAAATGGCGCGGTATCTCTGGCCAGCCTCAGGATATGGGGGGAGGAGTGGAGAAGGTGGTCATCTGTGGTTGAATCAAGTCAGTTGGCACTTCAGGATCTTCCTTTCACCCTTCAGGGGAGGCTCTGGTTGGACCTGGCCTCAAGCCTCCTGCTTGGTTTTTATGGGGCTGATATCCAGGCCCATCCTGGAGAGATAGCGGGTGTGAGGGCTTCTCTTTCTCTGGCACAGAGGTGACCTTACACAAGAACACAAGCCACACATAGGAAATAGGTGCCAAGGCAGGGCAGTCACCGCAGATGACCAGCATCACATCATGTCTGCTGCAGAGCCTGAGTCTGGAAGGCAGGTGCTTGAAATGCCATCAGCACCCCTGGGGTAGATCCGGAGCTCTGAGGAGCCCTGGCTTGTGAATGGGTGAAGCTTGGGCTGTCCCTGGACTTCTCAGGTTGGAACACGTGAAGCTCCCTACCCTACTCACAGCCCCCACCACCCCCTGTGCAGCCCAGCCCCTTAGCTTGGGCCTTTCTCACCTAAAGGCCCTGCCAGGCTCATCCCCCTCCAAAGTGCCCATTGCCATCTGATCACTTCCTTCCTCTCCTGGGTCCCCACTGCATTCAGAACAGAGCCCAGCCCTGCCAGAGAAGCCAGGCTAGACCCATCCTGTCGAGTGTGTGGGGGGCCTACAGACCTCCATGCAGGTTTTATTTGCCTCTCCCTCACCCTAGCTCCCCAAGTCCTCACCTCACTCCTCTTTGCCCCTCAGGCCTGAGCCTGGCCAGCTTCTCTAGGAAGCTTCCCTGACAATGCCTGGAAACCCGGTTGGCACAGCCCCTCTCAGAGCATGCATGGTGCTGACTCAGGACTGCCTGTTTGACCTCCCATCTTCCTGCTCTCCCCCAAGCAGACCACAAGCTCGGGAAGGTCAGGAACCTTATCATGGCATGTCACGGTGTCCCCAGTTTTGGTAAAATGTTGGTGCTTATCAGATGATCCGTAGGAGCTTGGGGAATGCCTAAGTAACCAAGTGCTCCCTCCGGGGAGTCCTGCTACCACCAGTGAGAAGGTGGGAGGACTTCTCCCCCAGCAACGGTCCCCCACTCCGGCCAGGCTTGGCTTTGCTATGTTGCTGTCAGCACAAGAGCACTTGATTTTTGTTCCTATTTTGTTGGGTTTTTTAAAATATTTGTACATTTTTTAATTGACAAATAAAAATTGTGAATATTTATCATGGAGGACATGTTGTTTTAAAATATGTATGCATTGTGGAATGTCTAAATCAGACTAGTTAACATATGCATTACGTCACAGACTTACCGTTTTTTTCATGGTGCCTTAGCAATTTTCAAGTATACAATACACAAACTGCAGTCACCATGTCGTACAATAGATCTCTGGAATTCATTCCTCTTAACTGAAATTTGGTGTCCTTTGATCACCATCTCCTGACCCTCCCCTCACCCGCCCCTGGTAACCACCATTTTATTCTGTTTCTGCAAATTCAACTTTTTTAGATTTTACCTAAAAGTAAGATATTGTAGCATTTTTCTTTCTGTGCCTGGCTTATTTCACTTAGCATAATGTCCTCCAGGTTCATGCACGTTGCCACAAATGACAGGATTTCGAACCTCCAAGAGTGACTTACAACTTGACCTGCAGCCTCCAGAGCTTGAGGCACCTCCCCGGGGCTGCAGCTGCCTGTGTGGTGAGCTCTACCCCTCATCTGGCTGGGCAGGGACCGTGTGTTGGTGGCTGCCTTGTGTGGCTGTATAGTATTCCACTGGGTGTCTATTCCAAATGTTCTCCATGCATTCATCCACTGATAGGTCCAGAGGTCTGTATCTTGGCTTCTGCAAATAGTGCTGTGATAGACATGGGGCACAGACATCTCTTCTACACACTGATTCTCCTTCCCTGAGATGCATGCCCAGGAGTGTGAGTGCTGGACCTGCAGGATCACTCTCACTCAGCACATTCTCTCTTTTTTTTTTCCTTAGAGACAGTCTTACTCCGTCACCCTGGGTAGAGTACTGTGGCATCATCATAGTTCACAGCAACCTCAAACTCTTGGGTTTGAGCAATCTTCATACCTCAACCTCCCAAGTAGCTGGGACTACAGGTGTCTGCCACCATGCCCAGCCGGTTTTTCTATTTTTTTTAGAGACAGAGTCTCACTTTGTCGCCATAGAAGGCTGTGGCGTCACAGCTCATAGCAATCTCCAGCTCTTGGGCTTAGGCAATTCTCTTGCCTGAGCCTCCCAAGTAGCTGGGACTACAAGCACCCACCACAACGCCTGGCTACTTTTTTGTTGTTGCAGTTTGGCCAGGATTGGGTTAAAAACCCACCACCCTCGGTATATAGGGCCGACACCCTACCCACTGAGCCACAGGCACTGCCCCTGTTTTTCTATTTTTAGTAGAGACAGGGTGTTGCTCCTGCTCAGATTGTTATTGAACTCCTGAGCTCAAGCAATCCACCTGTCTCAGCTTCCCACAGTGCTAGGATTACAGGCCTGAGCCACAGCATGGGTCATCATGGGACCCCTGATCTGCCGAGCACTCAGGCTGCAAGGTTAAACAGGTCAGATGCGGTGGAAACACTGAGTGACAAGCAAAGAAATAAGTTGTTGCTTATAAAATTACAACAAATGTAAAAGCAGAGGAGACACAATATCTTTAAAGAATATAAGGAAATCTCAAGGTACTGAGCTGTGTCCCAAAAGCATCCCTCCCCTAGCAGGGGGGCCCCAAGTTGAGCAAAAAACCCTCCTGCAGAGCTTCCACCATCTCCTTTCTCTCTCCTCTGTCCCCTTATGTCAGAACCTGTGGGGCCAAAGTCACCTTCCTCTTTCATCTCCTCCCTTCCAGACATCTGCCACTCACCAGCAGCCTTGGAGTCATCTTTCGTCACTTCCTTTGGAGTAGAGGGTCTGGTCCCCTTGTAACCTAGACACTCTTGCATCAGCTGCGCCCTGGAACTGTTCATATTGAGCCCGGTCCAGCTCTAAGGAAGTGTCTTGAGTCCATGCTACGAATCTTTCTCCTGCTTCCCACCACCAAGAAGACCTGATTTAAGCCACACGTCTTTTCTTATTATATGTTCATTCAGTAGCTCATTTCATCCATGTGTACATTCATTCATCCCATAATAACTCATCTGTTCATGGTTATCTATGTGCTAACCACAGGTGCCAGGTGTCTAAAGGTAAGTGCTCCTCCTGTCATGGTGCATACCCAGAACCAAGTGCAGGCTGAGTATGGGAGGGAGCAGGGAGTGCACAGGTGGCTACAAGAGGACATCATTTGTGTCCTGAAGAAAACTTGCAATCTTCACCCTATCACAGAAAAAGTTGAATGGTGGTCTCTTCTGTAATTAGCAGAGCTGATTTCATGTGCTTCTAAAAGGTTTATAGCAGTGCTAACAGTGAAAACATTTTTCCCTTCCAGGAAACTGGGAGGCCTCTTGCCTCCAAAGTTTATGGACATTGATTTAAAAAAGGAAAAGTTGCCCTGTAAGTTTCTATGCTATGACAAAAGTCTATGCAAGGTCCAAAGAAAGGAGAAGTCAAGTCCAGGTGAAGGCAGGGTTATGGGGACTACAGGGCTGGCCTCTCACACAGAGGTTGGCCAAGCTTGTAGGAAGGTGGAAAAGGGCTTTCAAAGTACCAAGAAGATCTTAGCAGAGTTGTGAACCCATGAAATTTCAGGGACTCCTCATTAAGACATGAAGTAGAACCTCCATGGTTGATCACCTCCCTACATTGATGCGTCCTTAAATTGACCTAATTTCATAGACCAGACATGCGCCCTGTGTACATATCAGTACAGCAGACCTTGTTCCTTACATTGACCACCTCCGTATGTTGACCACTCTGTTATAGTCCATTGAGTGGTCATACTGTATTGCTGCCTAAGAAGTTACCCACAAACTGAGGGGCTTAAAACAGCACACACTGACTGTCTCCCAGTCTCTGCAGCACAGCCACCCGGGCACAGCTTGGTGGGCTCCTGTCCTGCAGGATCTCCCACAAGGTGGCAAGTAAGGTGCTGGCCAGGCCTGGGGTCTCATCTGAAGGCAGAGTCAGTTCCTTGAGGGTTAGGGGTTGAGAGCCTTAGTTCCTAGCTGGCCATTGGCCAGAGACCACTTTCATTCCTGTGCCAAGTGGACCTCTCCAGCTGACACTTTATCAAAGCTTGCAAGCCAGAAAGACAAGAGAGAGAATCCGTTTGTGAGACAGAAGCCACAATCACTCGTAACCTAATCACAGAAGTGACATCCCATCACTTCTGTCATACTTGGTTAACAGCAAGTGGCTAGGCCAGGCCACATGCAGGGGAGGGGATCACTCAGACCGTCTTAGACTCTGCTTCCCACAGTCCATTTGGGGAATTGCAGGGAGTCTGGTACCAAGGCCGTGGCACAGCAGCTCAAGAAGCCACTGGAGGCTGATGGTACTGGCCTTATAAACTACATCATAAAACTAGGTAGGAAATAGGACTCTTTTTTCCTGTTGATTTTTTTTGCTTGGTTTTGTTTCTCAAAATCACTTTTGCTTCTTTGGTTTCCTGAATTCTCATCTTACACACCTTCCACCATCAGTTCCCCTGACTCTTTCCCATGTTCCTCTCCTCTGGCGGGTCCATCATTAGACATACCTGAGGCTTTAGCAGGTGAAATGAAGGGAAGTTAAACTCCCCTGACCCTATACAGGGGACACCCCAAATCCATCACTTAGACTTTAGGAGAAAATTGTTTGGGGCTGTCCAAAAAATCCAGAACAGATAAGAGGAAAGGAGGGGACAGTTAGGCAAGAACTGAAAGGCCTCCCTGGAGCCCCTGCTCCAGCTCTCTGTGTGGGGCTAATTGTGGGGCTGCCACCAGGCTGTCACCATCCCAAATTCATCATTAGCTCCATGGTTTAGAAAGAGGCTGCAGAAAAGCCCAAACTTCCCAAACCGCAATCAACTTTCCCCGAGGAAATGGCCGCCTGTTAGCATCCCTCTTTACTAAAAATGCTGCTTGATGAAGGTTGTAACAAAGGTGCCTACTTTTTTCTTTGCATCACAGTTGGAAAATGTTCACAGTTTTGGCTTCTAGAGATTTTTACTGGCTCCTTTACCTTGATCACTTTTCCTGCACATGTAAGAGCGTGTTTCTGCCAAAGCTCATTTCTCCGTGGTTAATAAAGCATTTTATGGACTACTTTTTTGGCACAAAGCCCCACACCTCATCCTTTGATCTGTGGACTTTACATTTACAGAACCAGCATTGAACCCTTCCAAATAGCCATATCCAAAATATAACACTCCAAGGTTCCATTTGGAAGCCGTGGGGACTCGTTTCCTATGATCCTTAGATCCCTTTGGCCTCAATCCTTGACCCATCCGTTATTAATTTCCCACAGAAAAGAATAAAAGCAGCTACGATATACTCGTAGACTTTGATAATTTCCAACCAAGTACTTTTTGCAACTGTACTCACTGGTTACTGCACATCCACTTGGAGGATGGCTGCCTTTTAAAAATGAATCAGGACAACATTCCAAATGCAGTGGCTTTGATCTCTCAGCCAGAGGACATCTGCTTGCCTCATAGGACATTTTTACCTTCTAGGTTCAGGCCAAAATGGTCCCTGAGCATGTCTCCCTGATGGAGTATCACTCCCTGTCTCCTCTGTTGCCTTGGCTTAGTGTTATCACCTCCTCCTTCCAACACTTTTGCAGCATCGTTCTGTGTAATATTTTACCTTGGACCAAGAGAAATTCTGTAACTGACAGGACATTGCATTGTCTTTGAAGTGTGCTGGCTCTAAGCTAGTCTCTGGCTGGAGAAACAACTTACTGGAATTACTTAGAAGAATCCTTTCCACTCTTGTTTCCTTTTCTGTGTTTCCTCATGGATGATATTGTCAATAGTCAGGAGGGAAATTACCAGAAAGTTGGTCCTTTCTATGGGTCAGCTGAGGATGCACTTTCTCCCACTTCCTTCCCTCCCACAAAAAGTGACTACAGTAGACCCTCTGTAAGTTGCCCCCCAACAGATTGTATCAAACCAATCAACACACGGAGGTGGCCAACATAAGGAACTAGGCCTGCTGTACTGATATGCACATATGGTGCATGTCCAGTCCATGAAAATTAGGTCAACTTAAGGAAGTGGTTGATGTAGGGAGGTGCTCAACTGTGGAGGTTCTACTGTATATTGAATGAATCCCTTTCTCTCCTAACCCCTCCATTTCCTAAGCTCATACCCAGCTGGTCACAAGCCCCAGAGTTACCCACGCTTGGCTTACCGTTGAAGTTTAAATCAGGTGTTATCCACCTGCAAAGAAAAGCGTGGCCAGAACCCACCCTCCCTTAACCTCCATCCTTGTGAAAGAAACTTCCTTTGGGTTCACCTGGGCCCCTCCTCCCTTTGCAGAGACAGGCGTGGGCCTCAGTGGGATACAAGGAATTTGTTTAACTGCTTCAGAGTTATTATTTGCATGCAGAAGAGCTTGAAACAAAAGCCCCCGTGTGTAAAAATGTCACAGGATTAAGGCTTTGTTTGGGTCCCTTCTAAAAAGAGGTGTGATCACACAAATAGCACCTGAGAGTTAAGTGAGCTATCGAATGACCCAACCGTCTCGGCTCCGTCTGGCACGCTGCCTCTGTTCTGCGCTCCTCAGTTACATTGCACAGCTGGCCTTCATTTCCCTAGAACTTGTGCCTGTGTCTCCAGTAGGGAGTCTGCAACCCGGCCTGCTGGGGGAACAGGAAAGACTGGCAAGAGAGTAGGCCGATATGAGGATGGACACAGCACGAACACCCAGGAAATGTCACTGATGAGCCATTTATCCTAATGAGACCACAACCCACTAATTACCAAGTCAGAGTGAAGAACCTGGAGTCACAAGTCTTAATTCAGCAGGAAAGAAACTGACCGCAAACCCTGCTCATCATTCTCTCTGCCACCCCAGTAAGCAGCATGTGAGCCCTAAGGTCTTACTGCTAAAAGAAATGAGTGCTCCTTACTCCTACCTTCTCCTCTCCTGCACATGAAGTTCTGGGAGACTAAGGAGAATCCCCAAGGACATGGCACTCTGCTCCAAATGTTAGTGTGTGACTTTCATTCACGCAGATGCAAGCTCTGTGGATGGAGTCCTTGAACGGTTTCCTAACAAAAGCCAAGAAGTAATTTTAAAGTCCTCATTATCAAACGGCATTCATGAACACCATTTTATAGGGAATAACTAACTAGCGAAGCCATGCATAAACCAAAGATGATAACGTGTAAAAGGCAAGAACAATCACTGGAGAGATATAAAATATTTTCTTGGGGCTAAAATGTTCATTATTCTGAAATAGGCATCTCTATTGCTTATTCTTATAGAAAACCTAAGTTAACATCGTTTAAATGAGGAATTCTCATCAAAGGTTTTAGTGGATTGTTTTTCCCCTGGTTGCTGCTGTTTCTAATACTTCCCAGCAGGATGCACAGAGCAGTCTATGGATCTCGGGGTTCCAATGAGGGAAGGCACTGGGGCCAGATGGCACTGGGCAGGGCATATCCTCTGACAATTGGCCCTAACAGCTGGCCTAGACGCTTTGCCAACTCTGACACTCACTGGAGGATGTGAGACCACAGCACTGCAGTCAGCCAGACCGGAGTCCTGCTGCTCCTTGGGCAAACTCCTCCGTCTCCCTGAGCCACAATTTCCCAACTGTGAACTGAGAGTTCTAGTTCTTTAGGATCATTATAATGAAGCACGACAACCTGGGGGGCTTACAACAACAGAAACATATTCTCTCACAGCTCCAGAAGCTAGAAATCAAGATCGCAGCAGGGCCATGTGCCTTCTGAAGGCTCCGGGAAAGAATCACGGCCTTGCCTCCTCTGATGGTTGCTGCAATCCTCTGCACTCCTTGGCTTCTAACTGCATCTCTACAGTCTCTGTCTCCATCACCGCCCGGCACCTTCCCTGTATTTCTCTGTCTTCACATGGCCCAGTCTGATCCTGTCTGACCTCATCTTAACTAATTACATCTGCAAAGATCCTGTTTCCACATAAAGTCACGCTTTGAGATTCTAGGTGGACACGAATTTTGGAGGTGTTCTGTTAAACCCAGTACATGGAGATAATAGCATAACTCCAAGGTTCATATAAGAATTAAATTAGAAAATGTATTAAAAGCACGTAACACAGTGTAAGCATTTAATGAAGTGTAATTGCTAATATATTTACCATCATCATCATCCCCATCATCCAACATCTCAGGAAAAGGATTCTATTTCTGAACCATTACATTCCAGCCCACTAGCTCAGGTGACCACAAGTTCAACTGTGAAACAGGCCTCGGTTCAAATCTTGGCTCTGACAGCAACCAGTTGTGAAACTTCTGGCAGATTACTTAACCTTCTCTCCCAGCTTCTGCTTATCTATACTGATGGAGATTATCTACTACCTGTCTGTCTATTTATCTATCTATCTATCCATCCATCCAACTCTTACACGGCATTTACTATGTGCCAGGCACTGTTCTGAACAGATTTGCAATATTTCATTCGACCTTCATAACAACCTCCTGAGTTAGGTGTTGTTATTATCTCCATTTTCCAGTTGAGGAAATTGAATTACCAGATGTTGAAAACAGTTGCCTACGGTCGCCTTCGCCTAGGAAGTAAGTGACAGAACCAGAATTCAAACCCAGGCAGTCTGGCTCCAGAATTCTTCAAGGATTACCGGTCCAGGCTTAAACAAAACATGCAGCCAGTGCTTCATACGTCCAAGGTGGCCCATACATGGTGGGACAGTGACCGTGGCTCCCCCCCTGCAAACCCTCCCCTGTGCAAACCTCAGGGGGCCTTTTCCTCTCTCTTCTTTCTCTCAGAGCAGGGGCTCCTGTTGTGACTAGTGTTGACACTAAACTAGAGCCAAGTTCCACATTTAAATGTTCAGGCTGCTCAAGTTTCATTCTGTTTCCTGGGGTATCTTGCCCTTGGTTTTTAATTTTGTACTCATTCCCTGAGTGACCTGTGACTGTGGTGGCCAGAGGGTTAGAGACGGAAAGGGAGCTGCAGCCTCCCTGGCAACCAGCAAACCTCAACTGTTTCTCTCCTCTGGTGGGGTCGGAGTTAAGCAAAAGACTGTCAGACATATCCTGGGGACAGCCACCTATGGTGCCTCTCACTATGCCACTTATGCCTTGACAAGATCCTTGAAAGATCCAACTTGGAACAAAATCTCCTTTGATTCAGAAATGCCATCATAAGAGGACTAAAAGGAAATTCCTCTTCTCATTGAGAAGGCCAGTGCCTGATGATGTCGGAAGGTCGGGGGCCAGTGTGCTCACCCCAGAGCCTCCATCTCTGGGCATGGTGTGTTCCCGGTCTGGCCGCCCCTCCTCTCACCCTGCCCAGCCCCTCCCTGAGCAGGAGGTGTTCACAAGGCTCTAGTCCAGTTTTCTGAGACTTGGCATCAACTCCCACGTGCTGCCAGTTTGCCACTGCCCTGGTGCCCCAGGCCTGACAAGTGCAAGTGGTATAGTAGAAAGAGTAGGAGCCCCACCCTCCCCCCACTGCCAGTTCTCCCCCTGCCTTTCTGGCACAGATGTGGCAGCTGCCCCAGAAATCCATCCCCTAAGAGAGTGTGCACATGCACCCAGAACGGGAGAATGGGGTAGACCCAGCCACAGCTGAAGCAACTTCTGGTGAGTGTGCTCACCCTCCCACCCAACAGCACAGCACGAGGCAGCCTTTCCCTAAGAGGTGAAGCAAAGGACAGCCCTCGGCGAACTGGGAAGCAAGCGCTAGCCACTGCTGCTCCACCCTTCCCCTTTGGTGGCCCTTCCTCCTCCTTCTCACGGACCTTGTGCCCACGGGGAGGCATCCACCCACTGAGCTTCCCTTCTTTCCCGGGAGACACACCTCCTCCCCCAGACCTGCCAGGGCTTACTCTCTGAAGAAACAATCCCCTACTAATTTGTCAACCACCTACTGGGCTGCACCTCCCAGATGCCATTATGCCTCATCCCAGTAAAATGTACAAAAGATGCAACAGGTGGAGGATCTCGAAGCAGTTCCTGAGCTTTCCACTGCTCCCCTGCAGACTGTCCAGATTCATGCCGTTTACACTTTCTGTTGGGAGGTGAGGGGGTTGCTGTGAACTGGTACTCCGTCTTTGAGGACACACTCACAGATAGCAGAGCAGTGCTGAGACCTGGGGGAGCTATGTTTGCCTTTTCACTCCACTGTGCCTACTCTCCAGGAGGGAGGCAGGGCTCAGGTCACTTGGCCTTCACAGGCTTGTCATGGGCCCCCAGCAAACCAAGCAAATGGTGCTCCCCTGTCTCGCAGTCCCCTCTGGTCTGCCCAGTCCACTGGTGCTCTCAGCAGTGCCCTGCCTGCCGCAGGACACACATGTCAAGGGGGATTCAGAGCTCCTGGGGACATGAATGAATTGCACCCTCTGGGAAGCATCAATTATAACCAGCTTCTGTCCCTATCTGTACTCACTTTGCTTACTTTTCATTTTTACATGAAAGGCATGAAAACTCGGATTTGTTTCTTTTTTACTTAATACTTCCTCATTCTTGTTGCTGTATTAAGATTTTAGTGAAAAATATACCTATTATTTGACTATTCCAGATACCGCAAATAAATGGAATCATATATATTTATGTGTGTATATATATGTATACATGGCTTGGTGCCCGTAGCACAGTGGTCACAGCGCTGGCCACATGCACTGAGGCTGGCAGGTTTGAACCCAGTCTGGGACAGCTGAACAACAATGACAACTGCAACAAAGAAATAGCCGGACATTGTGGCAGGTGCCTGTACTCCCAGTTACTTGGGAGGCTGAGGTAAGAGTTGGAGGTTGCTGTGAGTTGTGATGCCACCACACTCTACCCAGGGCGACATAGTGAGACCCTGTCCCTATGTATACAAACACAAAATCCAATCATACATATACAGACACACATATTTGTGCTCGTAAATATATAAATTCCACTTATATCAGGTAGTCAAATTCAGGCAGACAAAATGTGGCATGATTGTTGGCAGAGCTGAGGGGCTGAGGGGGAAGGAGGAGTTAGAGTTTCAGTTTGGGAAAATGAAAAATTCTGGAGATGGATGATGGTGATAGCTGCTCATAAATGGTACCCACTTATGCCACTGACATGTACTCTAAAAACTTGGTTTAAAGGCTAAATTTATATTATGTGTATTTCATCACCTATAGATGTACATATTATATACATGTATATTAGCTCCACTCGTATGTACATATAGAACTACTTTTAGACAGTTACATTTTACATTTTACTTTTGATCTCTCCTCCTTTTCCATAATATATGTCTTGGTTGGGGTCTTTTATTTCCTACATATTTTTTGATTTAGCTTTTACGAAGGCAGCAGGAACCCCACTCTGACAAAACCTCCTGCCTTCCCTATAGCCGCCCTCTCCTCGGTTGCTTTTAAGCAGAAAGCTTTACTAGTTACAGAGAAAGTCCTTGATTTTCAGTGGTACTTTTAATAATTCATAAATCATGAGAGGTTCAAACAAGTTCAAAGTTTAAAAGTTTAAAAGTTTTGCTGAAGCTTTAAAGTTTAAACTGTCAGAGGCTTTGACAAAAAACTTTTCCTGTCTGGAATATTTAAGATTGTTGTGCCCTATTATTTTCAGGTCTCTTACTGTAGCCTCCTCTCCCAAAACATTTCTCCTAAGAAAATGCCGGCCTTATCGGCGTCCGGCCTTCTCCTTTGTGACGGATCCCACGGCAGGCGGCGGCGGGCCCAGAAGGCTACCAGGTACAGGAGACGCCCGGGACAAGGCGGGGATTTATGACGATCTGGGCTTTGGGTTAAAACACTTAGCCAGAATCACTGTTGTGTGGGGATTTCTCTTTAAAAGAATGGAAATTGTAAAACGAGATCCTGGCAAATGTGTGTAATAAGGTCTTGGCTGGAGACAGTGAGTTGTACATAATCTGCTATTTCAAAATCTGGAAGCAAAGAGACCAAATCTTCCGCTGGCCTCCCGCTGACCTCTAATATTTCAGGCATAATTACTTTATTTGCATGTGCAATTGAGTGTGGTGTCAGCCACCCACGCCAAGCCACTTTTTGGAGGTTGTTGGGTCTAGAACACACACGGTCACTTCCATTTCACGCTGTTTGACCGAGGAAGCACACGATGTGATGACCATTCCTGACACCCTGGCCTTGCACCCCCATTCTGCAGATACCTTGTTTTGTTTTGAGACAGAGACTCAAGCTGTCACCCTGGGTAGAGTGCCATGATATCACAGCTCACAGCAACCTCCAACTCCTGGGCTCAAGAGAGTCTCCTGCCTCTACCTCCCAACTAGCTGGGACTACAGACACCCGCCACAATGCCTGGCTATTTTTTGGCTGCAGCCGTCATTGTTGTTTGGCGGGCCCGGGCTGGATTTGAACCCACCAGCTCAGGTGTATGTGGCTGGCGCCTTAGCCACTTGAGCACAGGCGCTGAGCCTGCAGGTGCCTTGTTATTGGGATCGCTCGATTTCTTGGACACCTACTATGGCTCCACTGGCCTTGGGTCATATCCAAATGCTCAGTGATGACCTTTCAAGGCCTTACGCCGCCCGTCAGGACGTCCAGACAAGCAGCCCTCTACTTCCCTCCATTGCCTTCCTCATTGCTGCCTCCAGCACATCCATTTGTTGCTTCTCACAGCTGCAAAGACCTTTCTCCTTTTCACTTCTACGCATTTCTTCAAAATTCTCCTCCTCCATTTGATCCCACAGGCCATCAGCATCAATTCCAGGAGAAACTTCAGTATAATTGAAATCTTGGCCTAGGTTTCAGGATTTGGTATTAGGATGATGTGAAATGATCCCACAATGTGAATGTCTTAACACAAGACCCCAACTCTGGCTCCCTCTCGGCAACCATAACAGCATCACCCTCACGTTAATCGCCTCTGTGATCCTGTCCACAGCCTCCCTTCCACACCTCTTCCTCCCAGGCGAGATTTCAGTCCTACGTGCTCTGCTGGCTTGGTCAAGGATTCCTAGAGAAAACTCAGTGCCAACAGTCAAGTCTCTCCCACGTGGCCTCTTGGTGTATCTGATACTTCTCGCCAATCTCTTCCTGAACCTTTCTATTCCCTTGACTTTGCTCATTTCTCCTGTTTCTGTGCCTACCTCCACAAATCATCTAGATCTCCTTCCCCAGCTCTTTTCTTCAGCCTGGGAAGCCCTCACCCCTTGCACCCACCGCATTTTCAGCCAACTCCTCCTTCACTCCTTGCAGCTGCCCTGGTCAAGCTCGTGTACTGAGGCATGAGCTACAACCCTCATGCTGTGTTCCACAAGTCTAGCCCCTACCCCTTAACTGTCCACCCTACACTCCACCACCACATTTCCACCCATCCACTGGCTGCTCAAGTTGGAATCCAGCAAACTCAACCACTGATCAATTGCTTGTCATCTGGAGTCAAAATCAATCAGACACATACCCCACACATACACTACACCTCCACCTCAAATTCAATATTTCCTTTCCTTTCTGCCAGTGCTCCTTTTGTATCTTCTGTTTAGTCAAGTATTTGGTTGTGCACAGTAGAAATCTCAGAGTCCCCTTAGCATCTTCCTCCCACCCAACTTTCCCATCTGATCTGAGAGCAAATCCCATTGTCTCAACACCAGCAGCCTCCCTCCCATATCTTACCTCCTCTCCATCCCACTGCTGCTTACTGAATTCAACCCTTCATCAGCTCTCATCTGTTTTTCCCTTTTTTTGGAGATACAGTGTCATTCTGTTGCCCAGGCTAGAGTGCTATGGTATTGTCATAGCTCGCAGCAACCTCAAACTCATAGATTCAAGCAATCCTCCTGCTTTAGCCTCCAGAGTAGCTAGGACTACAGGCACCTACCATGACACCCAGCTAGTCTTTCTACTTTTAGTAGAGATGGAGTCTCACTCCTACTCAGGCTGGTCTCCAACTCCTGAGCTCAAGCGATCCTTTTACCTTGGCCTCCCAGACTGCAAGGACTACAGCCATGAGCCACTGCACCTGGCCAGCTCTCATCATAACTACTGCAACAAGTCCTTTCTGGTTGCTCTTCCTTCAGTCTTTGACAGTACTTCCCACAGCTGTAGCCCACACACCTGAGGAAATACAGGGTTCTTTGCTGTCTGACCTTCATGGATGCCGTCAGCTACATATTCCACACACCTCCTCTCTGTCCCTTCACCCTTTGCTCCACTGAGACCAAACTTCCTGCTGTTTCCTAAACATTCAGCTTTTCATATCTCTGTGCCTCTGCAAATACACTTTCTCCTACATGGCAGGCCTGTACCCTACTCCCTGCCTGGTGAGCCTCATTCATCCATCAGGCCCAGCTCACTTCCACCAGGAGCTTTCAGGTGTTTCTATCAGCAGACAGACCTCACCTCCCCCACAGTGCTCTGTGCAGCCCCTTCACTAGACAGGACACTCTGGATAGCTCATCTGTGATCCCTCAGCACCCAGCAGTATCTGACAGTGCAGCTGCCAGTCTCTCTTTGGAATGAATAAAATTTCATGGCACTAAATGACACTCTCTGAGTCACTAAGTGCAACTAGTGGCATCTGATAAAATTTTCACTATTCCTGGGTGATGATTCTAAACTTTTAGAGGGAAAGGAGAAAAATTCTCACTGAGATGATCTCCCACCCCAAGTAGGCTCACATACTATGGGCCTACATCATTAAGCTCAATTATACAAAAATTATAATTTTTCACAAATTATGAAACCCACTTATCCAGTAGCACACATTTGGTAGCATGTTAACATTCTAATTTCTACTAGAGCAGCTGTCAATTATTTTATGCTAAAACCAGGCAGATGTTTCTATGCTTTGGAGAAAGCACTGTAGTTGAAACTCTGTTCTGGCATATGAATTAAAGATATTTTAGATGTTTGTGGGTAGGGTTTCCTTTGCTTCAATCCATGGGGAGATGGCACAGACTGCCCTTGCAGTTACCAGGAGAGATGTCAGGCTTTGAAGTCAGATAGAATGGGGTTTCAGTCCTGGTTTCATCGGTACATGACCTGTGGAATGTCACTTTACTTCTCTGCCTCAGTTTGCTCATCTATAAAATGGAAAGAGTGAAACTTCACAGAGCTATTGCAAAGATAAACTGAGATCATGTCTTTAAAGCATTTATTATAGAGGAAGCCTTCAGTCATAGCTACCACTTACTATGCTAAGGCTTTATATATTATTTAATCCTATGCACCCTCAGGAATACGTAAAAATAAGTGTGATATGTATCCACACATATACGTAAATGTAAATGTACAGAATACACGTACATACCTGTAACAATATATAAACCTTACAACAACCCTATGATGTAGGTACTATAATTATCTCCACTTTACAGATGAAAAAACTGAGACAGGCTAAATAATTTGTCCAAAGTCACATGGAATGGAAATAGCAGACCTCAAATTTAAACCTAGGCAATTGGATTCAAAGTCTGTGCTCTTAACACTCCATTAAAATATCTCATAAGGCCTTAATGTACTCTTCAAGTCAATAAACAGTAACTATCATCATTGTTATAATTATCCAGTATGCAACCATTCTATTCCATGTTACAAAAATGCTCTAGCAAGGCTGACTACTCAATCAGCTCTAGGGTGGTAACTTTGTTGCACAAACAAAATTATATATTAGTCTGGTAGCCTCGGGGCTTCCCTAGAGGTCAACCTAGTGTGGGCCGTAGGAAATACTTGGGCAGTAGGAAATACTGACAGGGAGGCCTTGGAATTCCAAAGAGCCCAGCCAGGACACCGGCTGGCACAAAGTCCGAGTGTGGCCTTGGCACAACCTCGTCCCATTGCTTATTGCCTTCCTTCTTGTCACTGGGGAACACAAACCGGTTGATTGCTGCCTCCCTCCCAACCAACTCCAGCCAGACTGCGAGATTTTGTAATCGTGTCTGTCTCTGATCACGGCCCTGCAGAAATCAGACGTGGAAGTCTTCGCTTGGGTTGGCCATGCATTCCACCCTCGAGACAGGAAATGAGAACTCCTAACCCAGTGTCACTGTTTTGTTGTAAAAATCACAATCACTTGTAAAATATGTAAGTGGAATTAAAACATATCTTAGTGCCATGGGCTTGTTTACCAGAAATTTCATTTAGCCTTTGTTTTCTTTTCCCTCTTGTCATCACCTACATTTATTGACCCTCCTTCTTTATCCGTTTTCTCCCATCCCCCATGTCCAAGTGCACAGTTTGCCTTGACCCAAGGGTCTTTGTCCTCAATAATCTGTGCAAACTATGCTTTCTGAAGCATTTCTGCCTTTAGAATCAGGCACATCTGCCTTTCAATTACAATTCTGCTTGGCACTAGGCAAGCTGCCCTCTCTAAGCCTAGATGTTTGCATTTATAAAATGGGTGCCATAAAGAACTCAAGTTTTTGTGCTGATTATGTGGGATAATAGCAGCAGCTAAAATCCACTGAGAATCAGCATATGTCCTCGATGACTGCGCCAGGAATCTTCCTTAATCTTACAGATAAAACTGCCGCATGAAGGAAGATTATAGAGTCCCACTTGCCACAGGGGCTCTTCGCACATCTCCCAATGAAGGGCAATGAAGACTGTCCCCGCTGTCAGACCGTGGACACAGCACCATGGCACAAGCATCGTTTCATTTAGTCCTCACAAAAACTATCCCCATTTTAGAGACAAGGGACTTCAGTTGAGAGAATAACTTGTAGTCCATGGTCATAACATCTCTAATGCACTCCATCTCTTCCGATCTCAGAAGCCAAGCAGGGTCAGGCCTCATTAGTAGGTGGATGGGAAGAGAATAACTCGTCCAAGATGACCCAAGATTGAGTAAGTGGCAGAGGAGTTGCTCTTAATGACCATGGAATATAACAACATGATAAGCAGTAGTAAAGGCTTGGTACCTGTAGCTCAGTGGCTAGGGCGCCAGCTACACCGGAGCTGGCAGGTTTGAACCCAACCCAGGCCTGCCGAACAACAGTGACGACTACAACCAAAAAATAGCCAGGCGCTGTGGCGGGCGCCTGTAGTCCCAGCTACTCGGGAGGCTGAGGCAAGAGAATCACTTAAGCCCAAGAGTTGGAGGTTTCTGTGAGCTGTGATACCACGGCACTCTACCAAGGGACCATAATGAGACTGTCTCAAATAAATAAATAAATAAATAAGCAGTGGTAATAACAAAAACCACCAGTGATTATGCTTTTTCCCATCTGCCAAGCACTGTTCTAGAAACAGTGCACAGATTGTTACATGTAATACTCACATCTACTCAATGAGGCAGACACCATTCACTATTAAGCTCATTTTACAGATGTGTACCTTGAGAAGACATGATGTTGAATGACTTGCTGAGGCCATGCAGCTGCTAACTAGACAGAGCCAGCACTCGGAGCCTAGAAGTTTGAACTCAGAGCCAGGGCTGCTCTTATGCTGTCTCTTCAAATGGAATAATGAAATACTGCATCTGAGGGTATTAGCGACATGCCTGGCACATACTGATCTCCAGCATATTATTAACATCATTGTTGTCATTGCTACTGCAGTGATAGTTCATATTAGTTTTCTATTGTTATATTAAAAATGACCACCAATTTAGAAGCTTAAAGCAGCACACATTTCTCATCCCGTAGTTTCTGTAAGCCGGGCGTCCAGGCACAGTTCGGCTGGATCCTCTGCTCGACATCTCACCAGGCTGCAGTCAAGGCGTCAGCTGGATTGTATTCCCTCCGGAGCTGACTGACCTCCTCTAGGCATCTGTGATTACTGACAGAATTCAGTACCTGTGGTTGTAGGACTGAAGGCTCCTAGCTGCTTGCTGGCTGTTGACAGTATGGTACCCTAAAGTCCGAGAGATCCCTGGAGCATGGCCCTCTCTGACAGAAGCTCACGTTGGAGCAGCTGGCTTCTTCAAGGCCAGGAGGCAAGTGTCTCTCTAGTCTGCTAAGATGGAGTCTTATATAAAAATCACCATCACAGGAATGACATCACATCACCTTTGTCACACTCTATTGGTTAGATGCAAGTCATAGGTCTCACCCACACTCCAGAGGAGGGAATTATAGAAGTTGAGCCCCCTGGAGTCACCCTCGATGTGTCCACCACAAGTTTCTTGGCTGTGATTTTTATTTCTTCCACCACTGGCCTCAATTTCCTTTTAATCTTCAAAGAGTATCACTTCCCATTTCATCTTCACTTTCATATCCACAACAAAGCACTTTCTTACTATATTTGCAAAATTCTAAGATTCATGCTTCCCCTTTTTGCCACATTTACATAAAGGTAGGCGCGGCAAGCACACTCCCTGTTTCTCTGCACTCTCCATAACATTTCTGACACCAGCTTGAGGAAATACAGTTTCTTTCCTGCAATGGCAGCACAGAACACTTCTGTGACCAGCTGTGTAGAGAGTTTCCCCACACGCCAGGTAATTCTCCAGTGGACACCACACAGGTGTCCTATAATTCAACTCAATCCTGACACTACCTACCTGGAGCTAGCATTGCATCCCACAGTGCAGGACTCGGGCCCACAAGACTGCTCCCACTTTTGACACCAGTCCAAGTCCCAGGCCGTGCCCTGTGGTTCGGACTGACAGCTATAAATTGGGATCCCAGGACCACCTCCTCGGATTTGACCATTTCCTAAAGCAACTCACAAAACTCAAGGAAAACAACTTATTTTTGTTTGCCAGTTTGTTATTAAGGATATCATAAAGGACACAGATGAACACCCAGATGGCAAGGTCTGGGGAAGCTTCCATACTATCTCCAAAGGCACCACACTGCAGGCATCTGTGCATGTTCAGGGACCCAGAAGCTCACCAGATGTTGTTGTTCAGAGTTTTTATAGAGTTTAATCTCAAGACCTTTCTCTGGCAGTCAGTGTTGGGACTGAAAATTGCAACTATCTAATCACTTAGTGACCAGCCCCACACTGAGGCTATGTAGGGCCCCACCCTAGGTCATCTCATTTGCATAAGCTTAAGTGTGATCAAAAGGGGTTTGTTATGAATAACAAAATACCAAAAAATAACTTTTCATCACTGAGGAAGTTGCAGAAGTGTTAGAAGCTCTGGGCCAGGAAACGTGAAAAAAGACCAATATATTCCCCAGTGCACACAGTAGAGATCCAAACCAAGACCTCTCCTTTTCTCTCCAGTTCACCTAAGACCATAGCTAATTCATTTAGTAACCACTTCATTGATACATAATTTACATACCCTGGCATTCAAAGTGAATAATTCAGTGTCTGATTGTAGGGTTACATGCCTATCGCTGTAATATAATATTAGAACATTTTATCACTCCAAAAATAAACTTTATACCTTGCATCAACAGTCACCCCCTGTCCACACCCCCCCCCCCCGACACACACACATTTCCTCTGTCCCCTCCTCAGCCCTGGGCAACAACTAATATATAGGGTGTCCATAAAGTTAATGTGTAATTTACTATGTTAACCTATTTTAAATGGTATACAAACTTTATGGCCACCCTATATTTCCTGTCTTTATAGATTTGACTATTCTGGACATTTTGTATAAATGGAACCATGAAATACATGGTCTTTAGTGACTGGCTTCTTTCACTTAGCATAATGTTTCTGAGGGTCACCCATGCTATACTATAAACAGTATTGTTATAGTCGTGTAGGAAATTTAGATCACTGTAGACAAAACAGCCAAGATATGAAGGATTTCAGCTTCTCAAAATCAGGTAAGAAATCAACATCTTTATTTATTTTTCTAGCTCACAATTTTTTATGAGTTCTTATCCTACCTACAGTTCTGGAAAGATGAAAAGACAAGTGAAATTCAGTTCAATCTGATAAAGAAAACTCATTATCACTCGTTACACCCTAAGTCTGACTTGTTCTTGTCGTAAACATCCTAGAAGGTGAAAGTCACGGTGAGTTTTAAACTTGCTGGACTAAAACAGAATCAGAAACCAGTATTTCTGAGAAGTGAATTGTTTTTTAGGAGAAAAACATAATGTTAACTAATACTCTGCATTTAATTATATGGAGCTTCACGATTTTTTTTAAATGGGTCCAGGGTTGTTGAGAAAGTGTTGCATCTCATGAGCATACATGAGAGAACTGGCTGGCAAGTCGTGTAGGAGAAGCCAGGGGAAGGGTAGGCTGTCTTGGGGGCTGGTGTTGCCTGCCTTGACATCAGCCCCAGTCATCTCATTCTGCAGAGATGTGATCATGGATGTGTGTGCTCCAAGCCTGGAGGAATTTCACTGTGCTTTTACAGTTTTTCATTTATCCAGAGGTCAGCGCTTGAATATTGAAAACACTTCTGATTCAGACAAGCTGAGGAATGATGAGACTAAAAGGTTTCTGTCAGCAAGAACTAACCTATGTGTGGGAACTCGGGATGTTGCAGTGAAGTTACAAAAGGGCAAGTGCAAGAATCCTTCAAACCAAAAGGTGTCTATCAAATCAGCTCAAGAAAAAACGGTAAAATAATGAAACATTTACCACAAATGTGATATTCGTGGTGTTTCCAAACATTCCTCTGGGATAAGCAAGATTCTTGCTCAAGGCTTTCAGATGGAGCCTGAGGATTTCAAGATCCGGCTGTGGGGCAAGGCCAGAGTCTCAGCAGTGGGACCGGCCCTTCCCGTAGCTAGTGGCCTGGGCCCCCCCTTACCAACTGCTACCTTGAAAGGAGCTATCCTCAGAAGCAGGCCTATGGGGGCTCTCAGGAAGATATTTCACTCCCAAGTTCCTCCCCTACCTGGCTCAGTGACCTGAACCTCCACCATTAGAAATTTATAACCTTCCTCTAATGCAAATACTCCCAGGAGAGGAAACGCATCTTTTATCTGCCGTTTACACCTCAGTGCAAATGTGTTCATCAGAGCCTTTGCCAAAGAATCTTCTCTAGAGGGGAGGAGGTGAAAGGAACTAAGTACAAAAATGTCTGAGGATGAAGAGAAAGTTACCAAAAAGCCACAGAAAGGAAGACAGGGTGCGCCAAAGACAAACTACTTCTTCCCAGGAGTGCCTACTTGAGAGGATGAGTTGCTGACTTGAACTTGAGGGGATCAAATTACAGAAGGGTGGGGCAAGGCAACTAACTGCCATGACTTGGGGGAAGGCAGAGCTGCCCCTCTGGCCATGAAGAGGAGGCATTAGGACGCAGATGCTGGTCTGCATGCAGTATCTGTCCTCTGAGAGGGGCGATCCAGGAGGAAAAACAGCACTTAGCATTCACCCAAGGTGCTCAGGCAAAGGAGGAGGAAGCAAACGCCTGTCTTACCAGTCTTGGAGAGTGCTCTGTGCTTCGTTTTGCTTTAGGACACCACCAAGAGCACCGAGTTTTTGCATTTAAAGAAAGTAAGCCATGATTATCTAACAAAATGTGATCTCACACCCTGGGAGAAAGGAGGCTGGGACTCAGGACCTATACTGAGCTACTGATTCAGACCAATTAACAAGGTGCTCCTCCCCCCCCCAAAAAAAACTGGCACAATGGTTACTTATTTATATAACATGAAGCTCTCATAACACTCCCTAGCAATTACAGCTAAGAGCTGTCTGGTTCCATGGAAGGTCAGGAAACCTCCAGAGAAGTCATTATGGGATTAATTAATTGCTTTCAAAAAGCCCCGTTGGCTTCCTATAGTTGACATTATTCCTGAGAACATAATGCCTGTTTGAGGAGCCAAAACCGCCTGAACTTACAGTCACATTAGCTTACTAGTGACAAACCCACAAGTTGCTGGACAACCTGTGAGTGCAGACAAACTAAGACCCTGAAGAATAGTGAAGCAACGTTGAGTTGAGGAGACATTTAACATCGGCCCTGGACATGGACAGAGCTGCTTCTTCTGTTTTAAAATGCTGGTGTCTAGATAGTTCTTTTAAAAACATATGTGGATTGCTATGCTCCAAGAATAGGAGTGAAAGATTTAAATAGGATGCCCCCAGGATAGTTATGTCTGCTCAAGACACAGCTGAAAATCCTAAGTTTCGACTTTCATTAATTTGTCTAAGGGCCAATTCTCATTCTGGAGACTGTCATCATCCTTCTGGAAAATGCTGCCAGCCTTGGAACTGCAGTGTTAAAGATCCTCCTTGTAAGGGAATGTTTGATGGACCCACCAAACAACGATGGCTGCAACCAAAAAATGGCCAGGCGTTGTGGTGGGCGCCTGTGGTCCCAGCTATTTGGGAGGTGGAGGCAGGAGACTCACTTGAGCCCAGGAGTTGGAGGTTGCTATGAGCTGTGATGCCATGGCACCCTACCCAGGGGGATAGCTTGAGGCTCCATCTCAAAAAAAAAAAAAAAAGCCCTTCATATGGCTTCAGTTACGCTGCGGGCCCAACTATGCCTCAGTCACACAAGGCACGCCTTGCTCATCTTTGCAGGTGCCACGGGCAGCCTATGATATTGGTGGGATGCCTTTTCTTCCATCACGGTGCTTTAAAAGCAAACAAAAGCAAAAACACCCCCAAATTTTCTTTTTGCCATGGAGAATCTAATTATATTTCTCTTCTTAGAGAGGACTGGGTCGGAAGCACTTTTGAAAATGTTTCCGTGGCATCTGAAAGTTCCCTGCCTACCCCCCACACTTAAAGTTCTAAAGTTTGAGAGAAAACATCATTTCTAGTTTGATGTATCTCCCAAACTGAGAACTCTATGCAAGGGAGTGTGTGCCATATTTCACTCCGCAGTGGAGTCACAGTTTTTTCTTAGACGTGGTTTTAGCAAAAAAGTAAATTGTATTTCCAGGATTGCTGCCAAGCACAATATAAATAAGGATGACCAAAACAGCAAAATTCAAGTGAACCAGAAGTGATGATGTTTCATAAGGAAATCCCATAAATGTTCTAAATATGCTTTGGTTTTACTTAAAGATTAATTAATTAAACCAGGTTGGCCAAACCCCCACGTAAAGAAGCGTGCCTACAGAAGAGAATTCAATAGAAATCTGATAGGAATACAGATTCCTTAATGCTTCTTAAAGCAACGGATGAGTTGCATCTCCACAATCAATGATTCTGAAAATGGAGCTCAAAAGAGAGTCTATTTTTCTTCTTCTATTTTTCATTTTTTTATTATTATTTTGGTATTGGCTAAATACTGACAATTTCCCAGTATCTCTAAGTTACTCCATTATTTCTGAACTGTAAAGATTTCTAGCAAATCATCATTGTATCAGCATCAAATCCTTCATAAAGTGTAGATATGAATCTGCCTCCAGAGTATCCTGAGTGGAGGAGGGTGAGGAGGGGGGAAGATAACTACTCTTTATTTCACTCAAGAACTTGACTGCTGGGTGATTTTTTCACAACACCACTCTGAGACATCTCTGTTTATAGGTAAAGAAATTAAAGATCTGAGGAGTACATTATTCAAGTTCAAAAGTATTGTAGGTTTTGGAAGTAGAAGGGAGAGAAATTGGGGCTTCTGAGGATTGCTATGCTCTGTGCATCACGTTATCCAAGAAGTTCAGGTGAAGGGATCAGCCCCTCTGAACCTGCTTTAGCCCCCAGGGTGTGTTCTTCTGACAGCAGTGCCGCTGAGGAAGAAGCTCTGGCCCTGACTTACAAGCATTGCATCCTTCCCTCACTTGCCAGACTGAGGGAGAAAAGATTGTCAGCAGTACCATATACTGTGACAACACTGCATCAAAATTATTCTTTTTCACTTTTCTCTACTGGGGTAGAATTCATGTAACATAAAATTCATCATTTGAATTCATCATTTGAATTCACAGTGCTGTGCAATAGCACTCTCTTTGAATTCCTCAGAATATGTCAAAGAAAGTCTGTTTGGGATTGATATATTCTTAATAATTCCCTAATATTTGATAATCTTCCCTAACAAAAAAAAAAAAGAAAAGAAAAGAGAGAAGGAGGGAAGGAAAGAAGGAAGGAAAAAGAAAGCTTAGAACAGCAGTTCTCAACCTGTGGGTCGCAATCCCTTTATAACAATGAAAATAGGTTGCAGCATCAGGAAGGTTGAGAGTCACTGGGCTTTGGGAAGGTTACGAGCCACTGGCTTAGGGGCTTTGGCAAACAAGCACACAACTAGAATTTGATAAACTTGGTTTGGGTGGTTTCTTTAGGAGGGGGTTGCATTTATTGTTTTTATTTGACCTGAATTTATATAACATTTATGTAATAATAAAATTTTCTTTTTAAATAAATATTTATGTCAAATGATCAGTTGATTCAAAATAGTTGATTGAGATAATAGTATTACTGGTACATAGACAAAGCCAAAAAATTACAAAGGAAGTATATGCGTGGCAAAGTTTCAGAACCACCCTTCTGGTGGTAGGACAGGAAGTTATGGGAGGTTGTGTGGTGAACATTTAGCAGGAGGAGAGGGGGAAGAATGAAATAACCAGTTAGGACAGCGCAGGGATGATGAGCTGGGACCCAGGAAGACAGAGTTGAATAATTAATTCTAGAATGAGGGCTGGTCCCCTGTCTCCTTTCCTATTGAACGTTCTCTGCCTCATCCTGCCTTCCATAGTGGCTTAGGAAGGCTTAGAGACAAGAACACTCTGTGTCAGAGCAGCAGGAGATCCAGTTGCATACTGGACGTGAGAACCAAGGGCAGACAACCACGAAGGCTGTTCCCAGAAAGGACAAGCCAGGAGGAAGGGTGGAGTTGGCAGGGATTGCTGACGGCCACAGCTAACGACTGTAATACAAGGAAACATCCATCTCCCAAAACTAGTGAGGAAGGAGGTAGAGAAGAGAAGTGAGGCCACAGGCTTGAGAGGTGATTTATAAACACAGGCTTGTCCTTTTGCCCTCTGGCTTTCAGACGAAGGCTCGTAGTTAGAGCCCGGGGTGGGAGTGGGCATGTGTAATGAGTTGTCTTCCCGCCGATAGATCTGCTCACAGGCCCATTTGTGCAGGAAATGGACTGCGTGCCTCAGAAGTGAGGCTCTGCTGCTGGAAGGTCCTTCCCCGCCTACAAATCTGTTTCTAATGATTCACCATTTGTAAATGGAACTCCCATCCCAGGCTCTTCATTAGTAAGAGGTTATCAAGAAGAAAAATGGGGCACCCATCTGGAGATAAAAATCCCTGATGCCTAACAGATTGTCAGGAAGATTTCCAGCCCACTGGATTTGAAAACAGTGCGTGCACACATACGCACACACATACATGCACAGACGGCAGAGCTAGGCTTAGCTGGAACAGCCATTCATTCCAGGTATCCAGTATATACTAGACTATTTACTACATGAAAGACAAAGTGTTTCCTTTCAAAATGCAAATATATGTGAGAGAAAACGAGGCTGTCTTTCCTGTACAAACTGGCATAGCACAGTATGATGCAAAGCTTTCCCCTAACACTTTGGAGTATGAGGTATTGATGGTAGAAGTTGTGTTCCCCACCCATCACTGCCCCTCTGTTCTCCTCCCTGCAATTCTTGTCTCCAGAGCTGTTCTTTGTCCCTGTGTCCCCTCCTCCACCTCTGTGCTCACTCCTCCCTGGCTTCCACCACCTGCCACTGCACTGAAATCTGCCCTGACAAGGTCACCAGCAAGTTCACATCAGCAAACCCAACGATTACTTCATCCAGGTCTTCATCTTTCTTTTTTGTCTTAATACTTTTTTTTTTGTCATGCAACCTCCCAAATCAGAATAGATTCAAAGTGACCCTTGATTCCCATCTGTCCTGATTCCTGGCAGCATTTGACACAGCTAAACTCTGGCATAAGACACTGTCTCGTCTTGGCTTCTATAACACCAAACTCTCCTGATCTTCACCCTCTTTCACGGGCCCCTCCTCCTCAATCTTCTTCCATTCTGTGCCACTTAGAAAGGTAGGAGGGCCCCAGGGCCATGCCTCAGCTCTTCTCACTTCTCTGTATACGGTCTTTCCTGGGTGAAGGACACCATCCCATCATAAGGGATGAAACACCATCCTAGGCTGAGACTCCAAATTTATATCCCCTGAGTTCTGGACTCAGACATCCACCCATGTGGTATCTGTAACTGTAGGGCCAATAGGCATTTCAGACTTCTGGTCTTGAGCAGAACTTTGATTGCTCCTCCTACATTTCTTCTCTTGGCTTCCCCTTCTCAGTAAGGCAACAACATCCAGCAGCAGAAACAAAACCATCACATCTGCCTAGACTGTTGCCTTCTCACTAGTCTTCCTGTTCTATTCAAACTCTTCCTCTACTCAAACTCTTCAAGGGCTTCCCATGTCAAAACAAAACCTAAATCCTAATCCTAGCCTCTGATCTCCCCACCCCCCATGGCCTCACCCCGCGGCCTCATCTCCTCCCCATCCTGCTGCTCTTCGGACCTGCCGCATGGGCTTCTACCTCCTGGTCTCTGCACATGCTGTTCCCTCTTCCAGGGCACCTTGTCCCAGACAGCAATGTGGCTGACTTCCTCACCTCTCAGCTCAATAGTGCCCCATCAGGATAATGCCCCGATTCTCTTACCTAACACTAGCCATCTGTGTGTCTCTCTATCCTCTTACACTGCTTTACTTCACTTCCAAGCCCTAGGGCTCCCTGATATAATATGTTGTTTATTATCTGTTTTTCTCCATGAGCCCATAAGGTCTCAAGAGCAGGGGCCTGATCTGTCTCACTCACTGCTCTATCCTCAGAGCCCAGAAGAGTGCCTGGCCCATAGTAGATGTTAAATCAATATTTGTTGAACAGGCTCAGTACCTGTGGCTCATGTGGCTAAGATGCCAGCCACATACACCTGAGCTGGCAGGTTCAAATCCAACCCGGGCCCGCCAAACAACAAGGATGGCTGCAACCAAAAAATAGCCGGCACCTGTAGTCCCAGCTACTTGGGAGGCGGAAGCAGGAGAATCACTTGAGCCCAAGCGTTGGAGATTGCTGTGAGCTGTGATGGCACAGTACTCTACTCAGGGTGACAGCTGGAGGCTCTATCTCATAAAAAAATTGTTGAACAAATTAACAAATCCCTTTTCTTCTTTTCCCCACTGGTCATATTCAATCCATCTGAAAAATCATCCTTTAGTCTCCATCATGAATCTGTCCAGTTCTGTCCTAGTTGAAGCCATCTTCCTCTGTTGCCAGATCTGCTGCTCAATTCCCTGACTGGTCTCCTTGTTTTCTCTCTAAAACCCAGATTCCAAACAGCAGCCAGTGATTGAACACGCAAATCAGGCCCCTCCCCTAAAACCCACCAAGGGTTCCCAATGCTCTTTGTTTTTTGTTCTTTTTTAAATTGTTTTTAATGAAATCATAAGTGTGTACATTGATGCATTTATGACTTTCAGTGTACTGATTTGGTATACAATGTGAAGTGCTTACATTGAACTAAGTAACACATCCATCACAATTATACTCAATGCTCTTTGAATCAAGTGTAGACTTTGAACCCCGGAGCAAAGCCCCGTGCATGGTCTAGACCCAAGGACCTTTCCTGCCTCTCAATCTCTCCTCCTGGCTCCTGAAGCCTCAGCCACTCTTCTTCCTCGTGTGCCCTGAACACACCAGGCTTTTCCCTGCCTCAGTCACTTCACACATGCTATGCCTTCTGCACAGACAGCTCTTCCCAAGACAGGCAGGCGACAGGGGCCTGTGCAAGTTCCAGTGAAATGTCACCTCCTCAAAAAGAGACTCTCCCTGCCCACCATCTAGATTAGATCCCACCCCACCATTCTCCTTTAAGGTTATTGTACCTTATTTTCTTCATAGCACTTATAGACAAACTGTTTTTTCTTAATTTAAGATTAACATAAGGGTACCTACGATTAGGTTACATTGTGTGTTAGGTGAAGTCCAAGTTGTAGTTGAGCCCTTCACCCATATACCCCTGCATTGTACCTGGTGGGTGAGAGCTTTCCATACCCTTCCCTTCTCTCTGTCCCCCCTTCTTGAACTTACTTGTGCTTTTCTCTCATTGGACCTGCAGTGAGTTCCGCTAGTTTGAATCCGCTAGTTTCATACTAGTATTGAGTCTGTGGCGTGTGTGCATTTCTGTTCTTGTGATATTTTACTTAGGAGTATTTCTCCAGCTCCTCCCAGGTAAATACAAAAGATGTGAAGTCTCCACCTTTCTTTACAGTTGGATAGTATTCCATGGTATACATATACCAGTTTATTAATCCATTCATGGGTTGATGGGCACTTGGGTTGTTTCCACATCTTGGTGATTGTGAATTGAGCTACAATAAACATTCAAGTGCAAATTAGACAACCTGTTTATTCACATGGGTATTTTTCAAATTTGCCATCCTAAGTAAGATATTCTGCCTTATTCTCCATATATATATACATACACTCCCAGTTCAATATATAAATAGGGCATTATTATTATTATCTGAACATAGGTAGTTATTCATCAACTATTTATTAAAGTGAATTAAATTTATTAGCTTTTAAAATTGGGGGGGCAAGTAATTTTTGTTTCCGTTTTTCTTTTTTAATTTTTTCTTTATTAGTTTTAGAAAGAAAGACTTGCTATGTTGCCCAGCTTTGCCTCAAACTCCTGGGCTAAAGAGATCCTCCCACTTGAGCCTCCCAAGGAACTGGGATTACAGGCACACACCACTATATCTGGCTGATGTGTTGTTTTTTTTTTTTTCTGAGCCAGAGTCTCACTCTGTTTTACAGGTTACAGTGCTGTGGCATCAGCTCAGCTCACAGCAACCTCAAACCTCTGGGCTCAAATGATCCTCCTGCCTTGGCCTCCTGCGTAGCTGGAACTACAGGAGCCTACCACACTGCCTGGCTAGGTTTTCTATTTTTAGTGGAGATGTGGGTCTTGCTCCTGCTCAGGCTGGTCTCAAACTCCTGAGCTCAAGTGATCCTCCTACCTCAAACTCCCAGAGTGCTAGGATTATAGGCTTGAGCCACTGCACCTGGCCCAAGTATTATTTTTAAACAAAACTGTTCCAAATTTTGAAATAAAGTTACCACTATTTATGTTAGGCTAGTTAATAACGATAGCAAATAACACCAGAAACTCAGAAGCGTAAACCAAAAAAACATATTTTGCATTCACTTCACTCACTGCAAGGAGTTACCTGGGCAGCACTCCACACTGTGATTCCAGGATACAAGTTCCTCCCATCTGCAGCTCTACCATGTCCTACCTTCAAATCTCCCACTGTCCAGTAGGCACTTGAAGAGAGAGCAAGCTAAAGATCACCATGGAGATGGGGCCTGGAAGTGGAAGACAACACTTTTAACCACGACATTGATGGGGACTAATCAAATGGCTCCAGCTTAACTGCAAGAGAGGCTGGGGCTGCCCAGGAGGAGGAATCAGGCCTGGTGAGCATCTCTGCAGTCTCTGCCACACCCCTTATGTTCTGCACAGAGCACCGTGACTTCCAGGGGACTGCCTCATGAGCAAGTGTGATCGTTGCCTTTTAGGTACTTGGAGTTTCAGAAAGTGATGAATCAAACTCAGCAGTTAGAGAAAACCAAAAAGTAGTGGGTCCTGGCTCTTGCAGAGCAGATGAATATGAAACCCTGCCAGAACAGTCCTAACCCCCACAGCATCTGTATGGTGTTCAGCATTCTTGGGAATACAATATTTGGGCCCTAGTTCTAGCCATACCCCAGCCCAAACTTAGCAGTCTTCAACAGCTACCTTGAACCTCTGAGTTTTACGGCTTGGTTTTTGCTAAGACAATGAGCTGTTAAGAGCCACAGTTTTAAGTTTTTACTGGTGATTTCTCCCTTTTAACTCTTTTTAGAGTTTTTTTTTTTTTTTTTTTTGGCTATATGTAATCTTGTTCAATGTCATGGAAAACCAGCCCACATGAATCAGTTTTCAATAGCTCATCCAGGGTGGGAACAAATTCAAACAGACAGTTGTAACCATGTTCTAGAAGGACAGATCTAAATATTTTCACATTTGCTATAAATCAAAATCAGTAGGGGCAAGCCACAGATTCCAATAAGGAAGTTTTTACTTTCCTCTCTCCCTTCTTGGCTTAATTCATTGACCCTGGTCTTAGTCTGTGACTCACATCTCATAATTATTTCACTTAAATAATTAAATGGAAATTATAAGGTCATTAAGATGAGAAACAAAGGTACATTTCAGAACAGTATGGAATTATATTAATAAAATGACCCAATCCAAACCCCATTCCTATATCAAGAACAAGTGTGAGGCATTAGGGCAAAATACATGAAATAATGTGTTGACTTTTACAGGGTTCTCACTCAGTGATGTGGTCAATAAAAACTAAATACCAAATTACCCAAATTACATCCAGCTAGACATACAAAAGAATAGACATCAGATAATAAAATTGTTGAAGGGAGAAGGGTATGCACAAATGGAACAACTCTATAACAACCTTAATGCAATCTTCAATTTGTTTGAAGTAATCTGACCTTAGTCAGAAATATTACCTGCAAAAGAGAGATTAGCATGGAATGGGCTGAGAAGAGCGAGTCGTCAGGATGGGAAAGGAAGGGCATTTGCGTGGGCTGGGGGAGAGGAGGAGACATTCTCCAGGGACAGTAGAGGACACGCAAAGACATGAAGATGAAGATGTAAATAAATTGGAAAAGAGGAAAATGCACAGAAAACTGCACAGCTGAAGTCAAGCATGCATCGTGGGGTGCTCTGTGAAAGAGATTTGGAAGGTGTGATCTGTTGAGCAAGGTTCATTGTTACTGGGCTAAGAAGTCCAGACCCGAAGCAATCAAAAATAAGGAAATTGTGTAGGGTCTTAATCAGGAGAGAGAGATGATGAAAGCACCAATGAATCTGGCAGCAGTTTGGCGGATAAATTGAAAGTGAGGATATCACTAAAGAGGCTGTTGCAGAAATTTATATGGAACTTGATAGGGACTTGGCTCTGAGAATTGACAGCTGAAACTGAGATCCAGGGACAAATCCAAGAGACTCTGCAGACAAAGGAAAGATGCATGTGAATGACTGAACTTGGATACAAGGAGTGTAGGAGAGAAATAGGGAAAGGAAGCCCTGGGGACCAAATGGTGGTGGTGGCCCTGAAGACAGCAGGAATGTAGCAAGTATCTGATACATTTTTTTCAGGTTAAATTTTGTAACATATATTACCGAGTTAGTCATACACCCAATATTTGTTTTTAATTTCTAATTCTAAGACACATGGTTAAAATTAAGGTTAATATTCTTGTTGGCTTTAGTTTCATATAACTTCGAAATTTACAAGGTTGGGGGTGGATTGAGAATACACATCAAAATATTATACAGTTGCCAGGTCATGTTTTAATCTTTAACAGAATAGCTGAACAGTTCTACATGTAATCAAAACATATTTTACTAGGAGAGGCAAACAGAGCTCAAAATCAAATGGTTCTTGGATAAGGATCGCTGGTATAAGACAGTTAATTGATCTTTCAAATATCATGTGAATTTTTTTACCTGACATTTTTCTGTTCTTTCTTAGAGTTACTCTCATAGCAAATAGAAAGAGGTCCAACTGATGTCAAAAGTCAGAGAAAAATAGACACTCAACCCAAAGTAAGGTAGACACCCCCCAGGAAATATGTTTTTTAAAAACCTGGTGAAAAGCAAAGCATGCAAATTTCAGGAAGAGAGAAATGTCTGTATGTGAAATGAATGTAAACATGAAGCTCTGCCAGGAGCAAATGGGAAAGGCAAAAGAATGAGCAAAGCACCCCACCCACCAGCAGAGCATTTAGAAGAAATTTGTGGTAAATAGAAGCAAACTGGAGATCCCCAAGATAGAACTGTACCAGTTAGCACAAAATCGAATTAAATCAAACACTTAGCAGAAAGGCTTTAGCCCTTTACATTGTCAAAAGTACAATCTTTTCTCTGATTCTTGAGCTTCCAGTTTCCTAGGCAAGTGCAACCCTCCGATGCCCGAGCAGAAGGGGTAGAACTTTGTCATAATGCAGTGGAGGGTAGGAACAAGCCAAGGGAGCGTGGGTGAGCCCTTTGTTAGAAGGCTTGGGTTTAGATTCCCCGCCAAGGTGTTCTCAAAGGCAAGACTATGTAATTAAATAGTTCTCAAGAGTGAGATGCACAGATGGGATTACAGAAGGAGGAAGTTGGGGATTGATTTGGAATTAAAGTATGTTTCAGAGATTTCTAACTGACCTCCAATATCTAGTCTTCCCTTCTTACTCAGCAATAGAAAATGTTAGCAGGGCACGTGGCTGCCTAAAATAAAGCTAGCTTTCTTAGCAGCTGAGGTATAGCCAAGGACAGAGTTTAGGTCAATGGATGGTAAGAGGAAGTGGTGTGTGCAATTTCAGGGAGTATGCCCCGTACATGGGCCTTTTCCCTTCCTGCTCACTAAAGCGTAAGTGGGATGTCAGAGGCTAGAGAAGGCCTCTCAGACCACAGTGTGAAAGCCACATGTTGAGGATGGTGAAGCAAGAACATGGAAGCCTGGGTCCCTAATAACATGGGAGTCATCACACCACACCAGCCATACATGTTCACTCCTAAGAGAGGTACACTCTGTCTTATTAGAGACCCCGACAAATGCATAACTAATAAAGTTATCTTTACCATAAGTACAGTTTAGGTAGGACAAGGTCAACCCAAACCAAACTGGTCAACCCAAACCAAACCAAATGCAGCTTCTTGTACTAAAAAGCAGAAAGCTGCTTTCAAAGTAAATGTTAGGGTAAGTCTGATCAGTGGAAATGAACATGAGTTTCAGCTTGACAGTGAGGAAAATAAAGTACCCGACTAAGTAGACAGCTGATAAGGTGGGGCTTGGGAAGAGCAAGGCCAACAGACATGGCAATTTCTGCTTAGAAACACACAAAACACAAAAGGGGGATCAGGCTCTGCAGCTGAAAGTGAGGGGTTTTACAAGGCAATCACTAGTCAACAATGGACCAAGAGCTTCCCAGTTACAAACGTGAGAGAGAACAGAGGGTGTCGCCCAGGAAAGAGGCGCATTGTAAGGAACAAAATCAATAGCAACCTCCAAAAATTTTTTGCAAGGCCAAAAAAGTACAGTAGAATGTTCTGTGGGCAGAAAGTTCAGAGTGAAGTCATGAATATGTGGCAACAGTGTTTTATGATGAGCCCAAAATCTGTGAGATGAAACTAAGAATACTAAGTGAAAGTGAAGAAACCTCAAGACCAGGCTGTGCAAAAAAAAAAAAAAAAAAAGGTGGACCTGGTTTTATCATACAAGTGAACAAAATACTGCAGTTGGATAGGATCAAACAGATGATTGCTCTTTAGAGTTTACAAACAAAGGAAATATCATGGTCAGACTTTGAGTCCCTCATAAGAATTGATACAGAACGTATTTTCATAGGAACCACTATGTAATAGTGGTTACAACACAATTCAGTTCCACATTCTGGCAGAAAACTCAAAAAATCCATTATGCAGTTACCCAACATTAAAAGGGGAACTGTGACTAACTCACAAGCAGTAAATTGGAGCAAACAACAACAACAAAACATTACAAGGAATCATATAAAGAGAAATTAATTGAGAGAGCCAGAAAGCCAGGTTATTGTTTAAACATTACTGGAGAAGCCTGAGGAAAAGTATTTGCCAGGAATAAGAAAAGATCTGATTCGTCACAAAATTAAAAAAAAAATCAGCCAGGGCAGTGGCTCATGCCTGTAGTCCCAGCACTCTGGGAGGCTGAGGAGGGAGGATCCATCGAGCTCAGAAGTTCAAGACCAGTCTGCACAAGAGCAAGACTCCATCTCTATTAAAACTAGAAAAAATTAGCTGAGGATTGTGACTGATGCCGGTTGTCCCAGCTACTGGGGAGGCTGAGACAAGACAATCGCTTGAGTCCAGGAATTTGAAGTCGCTGTGAGATAGGCTGATGCCACAGCACTCTAGCCTAGGCCACAGTCAGACTCTGTCTCAACAAAAAGATAAAGATTATGATCATCAAGTGAAAAATAAACAGAAAACACCTATACTTTAGGAGGAATCCCTTCTGATTGTTTTTTTAATGTAAAGGTTGACCCACTGAGACACACAAGAGAGTTTGAAGGACAGGCACAAACCCAAGGCGGGCAGCAGAGGGACATAGGCCAGCAGAGGAGCTTCAAACCCAGGAGCAGAAAGGGGGAAGTTGGTGGGACATCTGTAGGATCCTCCTCTGATCATCATGCAAGAGACTGGCTAGAGGATGGAAGGAAGAAAGAGGCTTAATGAAGATTTAAGTGAAATGTTGCCTCCCATACTCAGTTTGAAGGTACACTAGTCTCAGAGAACAAGCAGCAGTAGATGCCCAGAATGTTCTAGACATGGCTGATGGGACAAAAGTTGTCAGAGCCACTCGAGTTCTGAAGGAAGGATTTCCCAAAATATTGAAGCCCATAATTCCCAAATGACTATTAGATCGCCCAGTAAGAGTCCCGTCCACATGAAAATCTTCAAGAAAATGTGCCAGGTAACTAACACAGCCTCTTTGGAAAGAAGTATGGAGAATCCTCAAAGAACTCAAAATAAACCTTCCATTTGACCCCACAATCCCATTACTAGGCATCTACCCAGAAGAAAAAAATTCATTTTATCATAAGGACATTTGTGCTAGATTATTAATTACAGCTCAATTTATAATTGCCTAGATGTGGAACCAGCCCAAGTGCCCATCAACCCATGAATGGATTAATAAACTGTGGTATCTGTATGCCACGTAATACTATTCAGCCATTCAGAAAGATGGAGACTTTACATCTTTTGTGTTAGCCTGGATAGACTAGAGAACATTCTCTTTAGTAAAGCATCACAAGAATGGAAAAGCAAATACTCAATGTATACAATAAAACATGAAGCCAGTAGATGAACTAATAAATGCCCACACAAGAGAAAAATTCAATTCAATTCAAGTTGGGAGGAGGGGGAGGAGGGACGAGAGGGGAGACTTCGGTGAGCTCCCACTAACAGGCACAATATAAGGGTATATGAAACAGTTTCTGGGTGAGGGACACAACTACAACAGGGACCTTCCCTTAAAAACACAAATATTGTAACATAATCATTTCTAATATCTGAAATTTATCCTCATAATATCTGAAATTAAAAACAAAATGTGGAAACTGTACTCAAGCCTCCCTTATGTAATAGGTAAACCGGAAGAAGATAAGTCCAGCAAAAACCCTCAGTGTTGGTTTTAATGTGGTAAAGTGGGGGAAATTATGCTAAAAATAATCTAGTATTGTAGGAGAGAAATAAACATAAAAACTAGGGGAAATAGTGGACGTAATTTATTTAGAGTCTCAAAGTTCTTCCTGTAGGGACCTGAAATATGGCTGTGCTTGTTTTGAAACACAATACAAAACTCAGACCTGACCCAGGCCTTATAGAACAATCTAGGTTTTTCGTGCCGATTTCTTGAGGCTATGCAAGAGAGAGATACCGCCTTACACATCCATAGCAAAGCTCCAAAATTCTTTAAATATCTCTCTTCTCCAAGCTCTTCTCCCTCCCTGAGGCCATCCTTCTCCTCCCTCAGCGCTCCCTCCTCTGCTTCTGCACAGGGCTCCTCCCTCTCCAAAAGTCCTGGTCACTGGCACACTCCCCATCACCCACCCCAAACTCACTCGCTCAACCGGCATTCAGTTCAAGAAAACACAAACCATTTACAGTTCTCACCCAGCCATGTGAGATAGAAAGTGTTTCAGGAAAAAAATCAAAATGTTGTTCAATCTTTGCACATACAGAAAAAAGTGATGATGATAAAACAACAGCTCCCAGTCTCGTAGTGTTTAGTGATGCTTTAGGAATGACTCGCTGAATATAACATCACTGTCGTTATCACCATCGTCACCGTCACTATTTGATTTTCTTTACACACGAAGAAGCTGAGGTAGCACAGTGCAAGTGGCAGGACAGATTTCTGACCCTGCCCTCCCATCTCTCCTTGTTGGGCTTCCCTTCCAGAGTTTTCCATCTCCACTGATGGTCCCTCTGCTTGTCTCCTCATCTCTCTCTGCCTCACCTCCCACCACTCGGTACCCAGACCCTTGCCTTCCTCTCATAGTCTCTCCTGTCTGTGTCTCTGCACAAACATGCACGTTGCCTCTCACACACACTCACAAACTCACCCCCCCCCAAACTCACACATGCACCGTCTGCTCTCCACATAGAGGGTGAGGTGTCCAGCACCGAAAGTACCTAAAGTCGTCACCTCAGCTCCTTGCCTAGTTAAGATGAAACAAACAAGCACAGAAGTAAACAGAAACACAAACATCTACTTTTTTAATTATTTAAAACAGAGATTTTGAGTGTGTAGTGGTGTGAGATGAGACTAAATCTCAACATTTCTAAACTCTTGAGGGTGAAATGACGGACAAAGTGTATTTGAAGGCTCGGTCCTGTGGCTCAAGTGGTTAAGGCACCAGCCACATACACCTAAGGTGGCAGATTCAAATCCAGCCAGGGCCTGCCAAACAACAATGTTGGCTGCAACCGAAAAAAAATAGCCAGGCGTTGTGGCTGGTGCCTGTGGTCCCAGCAACTTGGGAGGCTGAGGCAGGAGACTCACTTGAGCCCAGGAGTTGGAGGTTGCTGTGAGCTATGCCACAGCACTCTACCCAAGGGGATAGCTTGAGGCTCTGTCTCAAAAAAAAAAAAAGTGTATTTGAAATCTTCTAAAAGTGGAAGTAAGAGTGTGTCTTCTGGGCGAGCTCTTCTTGGTGTGGGAAGGGAGCAGGCTGATGACCTCAGGGTGGTGGCCACTCCGGGCCCACGTGGCAGTGGATGCCAGAGCCTGTCTTGAGCCTGCCCTCCCATGATGGCCAACACCCAGGGAATCAGCTATTGAGGGAGCACATTTGAAATGTAGTGTTGTCAGAAGCAGGCCAGTGTGGAGTGGGAGCTGGTGGACTTGTCTGCAGGAGTCCAACTCCTTTACCTTTCACAAAACAACTGTGTGCTGGCTGCAGCCACCTGAAACAGAGAACCAGGCACAGCTCAAAATCAGCAACAGCAAATGTTCTTGGAACTCAGCCATAAGATTCCTCCAGCCTCAGGGGGGCACCTGTGTTCTGGGCCCAGCATGAGGAGACAGACACAGGTCAGACCCGGCAGTTAACTGTCCTACAAGGGGGATGTGCTACCAGAGAAAGACTGGATTTCCTGCTTCTCTAGGCATGTCTGGAGTAGAGAAGGTATTAATTTCAAAAATATGTGAAATGTGGTTTTATTTGCCCCTTCATGCATGTAAACTGGGTTACATCCGTGTCATTAGCTGTTATTCTCATTTCTTCCTTCTCCGTCTCTCCGTTCTGTCTCAGAGGTCAGGGCCTGGACCTTTTGCCTTCTTTGGACTTTCCAGAGCCAACACTGTATATTACTGTGTGTGACCCTGTTCTGCCCTGGTGTTATTTCTTCATCATAGGGCATTTGTGCTTCCCTGAGATGTTTATGCACTAGTCTGCTCCACAAATTTGCAGTACCACAAGATGCATTAAAATGTATTAAAAGTCTGTTTACTATGTATGATCCAATGGTCGGTAGATTAATTCATACTAATTAAACCCACAGAGGCTGATTCACTAACCTAGAGAACCCTGTGTCAAGTTACAAAGATAAGCCTGGCCTGGAAGCAAGGACATGAATTTGACAGGACATCGTGTATAAGATGAGTCTACACTAAAAAAAAGAAGAAGAAAAACAAGCTAAGCATCGCCTTGGCAATGAATCAAAGCAAAGGTGTTAGTATATTCAGACACAATATTTCTGGACTGAGGATTTGCCTTCAGTGATTGCTAACCTTAAAGAAGTAAGACCTGCATTTAAAATGAGATATCCCTCTTTCTTGAGGCTGTCAAAGTGGCATTGATAAATTCTTACAGCCCAATCCTCATTTTTCTCATTGTCAAAGAAAAACACTCTCATTTAATGTGTACTTGTCACCATGCTTATTAGACTGTCAAACTTAGAGGTGATTTTTATCAATTAATATTTTAATGGGTAATTTAGATTGTAGTAAATAAATCTAAGCATCATACCATAGCACCTAAGAGCTGAAAGGACATTAGCCATCATCTAGCTCAGTGGCTTGCAAATTGTGTCCCGTGGACCCAAGGGCCTGCTGGACTAGGAAGCTGGTGGTGTGGGAAGGAGGCTGAGTAAATAGGTTTAAGGGCCAAACCCTTGTAAGGAGCTTGGATTCAAAGTGCAAAAAGCTTTAGTGCATTTTACTGTAGAATGACAGAATGAAGTTTACATTTTAAAGAACCAATTTGAGTGAAGCGATTGGAAAAGGCAAGAGTAGTCAGTTATAGTATTTATTCAGAGGGGTATGTGATGTTGGGGACCAGGGTAAGAACACTAGGGGTAAAGAAGAGTGGGTGGATTCGAGATGTAATTTAAAGGTGGAACAGACAGGACTTCGCAAGTAAGGGAACAGAAATTGTCAAAGATTCACTCATTTATTTATTCCATCCAGAAAATTTATCGAGTGCTAACAATGAGGTAGGCACTAGGCTAGGTGTTCAGCTAGACAAGCAAGACCCTGCCCTTCCTGGAGTTCACATTCTGGTGGAGACAACAGAGGCAAGTGACAAAGGAAAGGAAAAGTCAAAACCCCATCGGTTCTGACTTTAATGACACAGGAGATGATCCTAAGACAGAACAACCCAATGACTTTGGCTTTATTTTTGTTTCTTCCTCCCTTCCATTCTTCCTTCCTTATTCCCTTTCTTCATTCTTTCCTTCCTTTCTTTTGTGTATGTGTATTTTATAGTTCGTTTTATTTTGAAGATTCTTGAGATGGAGGTGGTGGTCGAAAGGATAGAAACCAAAAGACTCATTTGGGACATGTTGAATTTGAAGTGTAGGACATGTGACCCTAGAATTCAAAGAGTTGGCCAGAGACATCCTGGATCACCTGTGCATATGAAGGTCTAATTCACCGAGATGGAGAATCCTGTAGCAAGAGACGATTTGTGGAGGGAGATTCAGAGCTCAGACTACGAGACATTCAAATAATATCAAGGAGACAGTTCAGTATTTACATCTGGAGCTCAGGAAAATGAGCTAGGCTGAAAATATAAATTTGAGACTCTTTAACTTATAAGAAGCATTTAAATCATGGGAAAGAATGAAGCTACTTCAGAAGAGAGAAAGAAGATAGGAAAGGAAGGAAGAGCAAAGGAGAAGAGAGGAGAGGAGAGGACATGCCCCATCAACAAGTCATGAAGACTTAGCATTTAGAAACTGCACAGAGGACAAGGAACGAGCAGAGGGGAATGAAAAGGGCTGGCCATGGAAGAAAGGTGAAAATAGATAGTGTAATTTGTAAAGGAAAAAAAATTTCCAGGAGGAAATATCAATTGGTGCAAATGCTGCTAAGAGGCCAAGTAAGATAAGAAATTAAAAATACCCATTGGATTTAGTAACTTGAGAGTCATTAGCGAGTTTCTCAGGAGCGGTTTTGATGAAGTGGAGAAGTTGAGTCAGGGTAAGCTGAAGAACAGTGGGAGGTACAGTGAAGGCAGCCTATGCAGACAGCTCTTTGGTGGGGAATGGAAAAGTAGAGTAGTCAGGAGAGACACGATGACATGTTTATTTTTAAAAATGCAAGACACAGACAGTATTCAGATGATGAAGCCAGAAGGTTAAGGATGTTGAGGGGAGAGGGAAGGTGGAGAGACACTAGCAGACAGAGCAAGGCTCCTGAGAAGTCGCCTGAAAGGTCTGGGATCCAGAACCTACTGTCCAGTCGCCATTACCACACTCTTCTGTTAGCCTTAGCGGATCTCCCCTGATGGATTAAGACTGCTCTATAGGCAGGGATCATTCCTCCCCAATTTTTCTGAGCTAATATGTGGCAGAGCAAGAACAAGTGTTTGAAATACTTTTTTGATAAATTAATATATACATAATGTAAATGAATGAATGAAATTTACTGGATAAAATCTACCCTGAAAAGAAGAGTGAAGATATCTATTTAATTACCACTAGATTAGAAAACACTTTCTGTAAATTTTAGTAAACATTTCCAGAGTAGAAAATAAGCACAATAAAAACAAAATTGTTATTAATATTTTAGAGATAAAGGAATGTGATTTTTTTCCAAGTTAATCACAAGTGATGAATAGCTACTTCCTGTGTAAATTCAAAGGCGTCTTTCATCATTCTAGGGCAAAGAGTAATTGCTGTATTTTACATCTGAAATCTATTCCCGTTCATGAAAAAAATAACAACTTTAGTTTGGAAAGTGTTACGTAATTATTTCCATTATTTCCATAGACTCTCTATATGTTGACAGGGTATTACTATGCCATTAATTCTCTTTTTAAAAAAAAAATCAGATTAATCTGAGGATACAAATGTTTAGGTTGTACTGTTTTCAATTCTAAGGTAAAGTTGGCATTGTAGTTAAGCCCTTCACCTAGGAGGTGTGCTGAACACGCTCACATTGTGTACATTAGGTAACATCCAATCACCCTCCCCCATCCCCTCTCCTTTATCCCTGTTTCCTTCACCTTTTCCTCCTCTCCCCTGCCCCTTGCTGGAATATACTTGTGTTTTCGATTCCATGTGGGCATGTAGTTGTTTACAAATTGGTTTCATATTACTGTTGAGTACATTGGATACTTTCACCCCCATTCTTGAGACTTTTTTTGTTTTTTGAGACAGAATCTCAAGCTGTCACCCTACATAGAGTGCTGTGGCATCACAGCTCACAGCAACTCAAGCGATTCTCTTGCCTCAGCCTCCCAAGTAGCTGGGACTACAGGTGCCTGCCACATCTCCCAACTATTTTTTTGTTACAGTTGTTATTATTGTTTTAGCTGTCCCAGGCCAGGTTCAAACCCACTAGCCTCAGTGTATGTGGCTGGTGCCCTACCCACTGAGCTATAGGTGCCACCATTCTAGAGACATTTTACTAAGAAGAATGTGTTTCAACTCTGTCTGGGTAAACACAAAAGATGTAAAGTCTCCATCTTTTCTTATGACTAACTAGTACTTGTATATGTAACTATGTATACATATAGCACAGTCTGTTAATCCATTCATGGGTTTATGGGTACTTGGGTTTCTTCCACGTCTTGGCAATTGTGAATTAGGCTAATGATAGAATCAAATCTTAGATAATACAAAATAATGAATAATAAACAGAGTGGGGGACAGCAAGTTTGTCATCCTAACTTGAGTTTATTTGGATTAAGAGTCTATATCAATATAGTGATAACTGAGGTTCAGCTCAGAGTATTTTGTGTGGAAAGGGGGTCTGCTCAGGATTTTTTAATCTCTGAGATTTATTTGCAAAATGGATTGAAAATTGGCTAAGTGAATAGACCCCTCCATAGGTAGAAGGTTGTATAGTTCAAGAACATGACAAAGGGTGAAATTAGATTTAGAGAATATAGAATTAAAAATAAAAACTAGAACCGAAAAATCATTCAATCCTTCTCCCTCATTTTATGAATGAAAATAAAACCCAGAGTAATTACATGATTTGTTCAAGGTTACATAGTGAGTTTAATGGGACATCCTCATGAGAAGTAGCTTCTGGTGATACCTCACCACATCATTTTTCATTCCCAAAGAGTTCTCATTTCCTATATCTTCTCCAGAAAAAGGAATTTTCTCCAAATTCTATAGAATATTTTAAAATATAAAGAATACATTGAAATCCAAGATAGACAAGGCATTAGGATATAGTGCAATTTTTGAAGGTTAGGTTAATTCCAAATACTTCATAGCTATTAACTTATTGAATCCTTTCAAGTCCCTTTATGGTTTTATACTCATTTACAGATGAGGATACAGAGGCTATATAGAGACTATGTAACTTACCACAGGTCACACAACTAGCAAATGGTGCATCAATACAAGAATTTAGGTCTATAACTCTAAGTATACTTCTCTTTCTACTCCATCACACTTCAAATGAGATCACACCTCCTAGTCCAGACAGATCATAACCCAGAGTACCGAGAGATGTAATTATGCAACCACTGTTGGCAATCTTTGGGGAGCCGAAGGGGGATAGAATGAACAAAGAGGTGCCGGAAGACTGAAAAATAGTTTTTGATTGTGAAATTCAAGAAAGCTTAAATTCTGGGAACAGCAACCTAGTCCAAGCAAATTCTTGATGTCAATCATTGGCAAAATTCTAGAATAAATTATAAATTACTAAACAAATGGTTTGTGAACCACTTAGAAAAGAATGTTATGATCACATGGAACCAAGGTGGGTTCACCAAGGCCATGCCATGCCAAGCTATCAAATATATTCAGTAGAAAATATAGAGGTTGTCTGCTGGGATATCATTGTGGACAATATGAAAATATGCAATTTACATAGTAGGACACTGTACATGTTCACAAGTGATTGAAATTACCAATGTCCTACTATTTGGTCCTGCACCTGATATTCTGCCATTAAAAAGTACCAAGAGTATCAAAGAAATACTAAGAAAGAAATAGTAAGCATCCAAATTGGAAAAGAAGTCAAACTATCCCTGTTCACTGATGATATAATCTTATATCCAGAAAAATCTAAAGACTCCACACAAATTATCTTAGATTTGATAAATGAATTCAGTAAAGTTTCAGGGTACAAAATCAATGTACAAAGCCCAGTAACATTTCTATACTCCAATCCCAATCCGGCTGAGAACTAAATCAAAAAGGCAATCCCATCATTACGATAGCTACAAAAGAAAAAAAACATACCAAGGAATATATTTAAGGAGATGAAAGATCTCTACAAGGAAATCTACAATGCACTGATGAAATTATAGATGATGCAAACAAATAGAAAAACATCCATGCTCTTGAACCAGAAGAATTAATATCATTTAAATGACCCTACTGTCCAAAGCAATCTACAGATTCACTGTAATCCTTATAAAAATACCAACATCAGCGTGGTCCATGCCTATGGTTCATCTTACAAGGGTACATGCAAATCTTTCTAAATGTAGAATATAAATGTCTTGACATAATAACTAAGAAAATGACATGAAGGCTATGTTAACCAGTTTGATGAAAATATTTCAGATTGTATATAGAACCAGCACATTGTACCTCATGACTGTATTAATGTACACAGCTATGACTTAATAATAATAATAAAAATACCAACATCAAGGCTGCACCTGTGGCTCAAAGTAGTAGGGCGCTGGCCCCATATGCCAGAGGTGGCAGGTTCAAACCCAGCCCTGGCCAAAAAATGCAAAAAAAAAAAAAACCAACATCATCTTTCACAGAACTAGAAAAAAATCCTAAAATTCATATAAAACAAAACAAAACAAAAAAATCCAAATAGCCAGAGCAATCCTAAGCAAAAATAGCAATGCTGGAGGCACTGCATTGCCTAACTTCAAAATGTACTACAAGGCTATCGTAACCAAAACAGTCTGTACTGGTATAAAAATAAACACTTAAGTCAGTAGAATAGAATAATCTAGAAACAAAGCCACATATTTTCAGCAAACTGTTCTTTGACAACATTGACAAGAACATACACTGGGGAAAATATACCCCTTTCAATAAATGGCCCTGGGAAAATTGGGTTGCCATACAGATGAATAAAACAGGACCCCTATTTCACCAAATATAAAAATTAACTCAAGATGGGCAGTACCTGTGGCTCAGTGAGTAGGGCGCCAGTCCCATATACCGAAGATGACAGGTTCAAACCCAGCCCCAGCCAAAAACTGCAAAAAAAAAATTAACTCGAGATGGACAAAAGACAAAATGTAAGACCTGCAACTATAAAAACATTGAGAAAACTCTTCTGGACATTGGTCTAGGCAAAGAATTCATGACTAACATCTCAAAAGCATAGACAAGAAAACAAAACTAGGCAAATGAGACTTAAACTAAAAAGCTTTGGCACAGCAAAAATAAAAAAATCAACAGAGTGAGCAGAGAACCAGCAGAAGGGGAGAAAATATTTGCAAACTATGCATCCAACAGGGAACTAATATCCAGAACTTACAAACAACTCAAAACCAACAAAAACAACAAAATAACAATCCCATTAAAAGATGGGAAAAGGACACTAATAAAGATTTTTGAAAAGAAAGATCAGAGAAATGCAAATTTAAATCACAATGAGGTATCATCTTATATCAGTCAGAATGGCTATTATGAAAAAAATAAATAACAGATATTGGCAAGGATGCAGAAAAGAAGGGAACTCTCATATAATTGTTAGGAATTTAAATTAGTACAACCTCTATGGAAAGCAGTATGATTTCTCAAAGAACTAAAAATAAAACTACCATCGCATCCAGAAATCCCACTACTGGGTTTCTACTCAAAGGAAAAGAAATCATTATATCAAAAAGAAACGTACACCTGTATGTTTATTGTAACACTATTCACAATGGCAAAAATGTAGAATCGATCTAAGTGCCCGTCAATAAAAGACTGGATAAAGAAAATGTGATATATATAGACACACACACACAGGGGAATATTATTTAGCCATAAAAACAAATGAAATTATGCCCTTTGCAGCAACATAGATGGAGCTGGATGCTGTAATTTTAAGTGAAACGAGTCAAACACAGAAAGACATATGTTCTTACTTACAAGGAGCTAAATAACGTGGACTCGTGGACAGAAGTGTGAAATGATAAGCACTGGAGACTTGGAAGGATGAAGGGGTGAGAGGGAGGTGACAACGGGAAATCACTTAATGGGTAAAATGTACATTATTACACTTGTACTTTATACAAAATTTTAAAAACTTTAAAAATTGTCAAACTTGTGGATGAATGAATAACAAAGCCAAATAGTAAAAACTAACAAAAACTAATAATCATTTTGACAGACTGAAACATAGTCAAGCCCTCAGTAAAAGTATAGTTATGCATTCAAATACAAATAAATAGAAAGTAGATAACAGGTAGGTGGGTAGGTAGATTGACTAGCTGATAAATTGATGTAATAAGATAAAATCACGTAAATTTCAAATGGAAAAAATATGATGATCACAAGTTTAGTATAAACCCACAGTTATGCTATAGGGCACAGGTGCTCTATATCATAATAGGTAAGAGCTTGAGTTTCAGCATCAGCAAAGCTAGACTCATAGCCAGGTCCACCTGTTAGTACTATGTGACCTTGAGCAGTTTGCTTAACTTTGAAAGCCTCAAATTCCTATCTTATAAAATGAGTATAGTTAGCCTTCCACATCTGTGGACCCAAACAACTATGGACCAAAAATATTGGGAAAAAATTGTATCAGTACGAGAAACAGACTGTTTTTCTTGTTATTATTCCCTAAACAATACAGTATAGCCACTATTTAAGTAGCATTCACATTGTATTGTGTAGTGTAAGTAATCTAGATACGATTTAAGGTATCCAGGTGGATATGCATAGTTCATATGCAAATACTACAACATTGCATATCAGGGACTTAAGCGTCTGCAGATTTTGGTGTCTGTGGGAGGTTCTGGAAGCAGTCCCCAACATACCAAGGGAAAACTGTACACACTCTTCTATCACTAGTGCTGTAATAGAACTTGAACTACAGTTCAAGGCTTCTGATTTCTCATCTGGTGCCTTTTCCATGAGGACTACCTTCAAATGTTTGAAAAAGACATCTTAGGAAAAAAAATTAGAATTTTTCCACAGGACCCCAGAGCTCCAACCAATATCAGATCAATAGAGAGATGTTATCAAGAAGCCAATTTAGTGATCTGGAAAATAAGTTAGTCAAAACACAGAAATTAAAAATGAATAGATCGATTTGTTGTAAAAATAGTGTAAGGGATGTGTAAGATATAGGGAAAGATCTAAGATTCATTTAATTAAAATCTCAGAAGGACCTAAGTTTCATGCAACTATAGACTCAAAAGAGGGTATGACACAAAATGGGACTGAAGCAATATATATAACAAGATACAAGATACACAAGAACAAATTTGATTTATTTATAAACAAATTTGACTTATTTGACATATGTAGAATGCTCCACCCAACAATGAGGGAGTATGCATTCATTCCAAGAACATATGGAATGTTTACAAAATTGACCTTATGCTACCCATAAATAAATCCTCAACAAATTGTAAATTATTAAAATCATTCAGAATATATCTGCTGACCACAGTGAAACACCCAAATGTTTGAAAATTAAGCAATTGGCCTTAAAAAATAGACTATTTTTTTAAAACCCACTTTAAGTCAAAGAATAAATCACAATAAAAATTAGAAAACATTTGAAATAAGCTATGTAGCATGATAAAAATATGAACCAAGTTGTGTCTCAAATTGTACCTTTAAAAATGTATAGTATTAAATGCAAAAGGAAAAGACTGAAAATCAATTATTTAACTACCCATCTCAAGAAAATAGTATAAAGGCCTGCAGTGGCTCATGCCTATAATCCTAGCACTCTGGGAGATCGAGGTGGGTCAATTGCCTAAGCTGAGGAGTTTGAGAACAGCCTAAGCAAGAACAAGACCCTGTCTCTAAAAGTAAGAAGGTGTTGTGGCAGGTGCCCATAATCCTAGCTACTTGGGATTGGGAGCCTGAGGCAAGAAGATCACTGAAGCCTAAGTGTTGGGGTTGCTGTGAGCTATGATGCTATAGCACTCTACAGAGGGCAACAAAGTGAGACTCTGTCACACACACATACACACACACACACACGATAGTACAAAATTAACAAGTTAATTATCCAAAGAAAAATAGAATAAGAACATAAAGAAAAAAATAAAAATAAAAGCATAAATGAATAAAATAGAAAACAAGTGTACAAAAGAGGAAATCAATAAAGTTGGTTCTTTAAGGAGATAAAAATAGCGTCTAGCAAAACCAATCAAGAAAAAACAAAACAAACAATTGCCAATATCAGGAATGGAATGAAAATGGAAACATCCCTACAGGTTCTACAGACTTTAAAAAATAAGAAATCCGATTAGAGGCTCCAGATGGCCAGATGGGGACAGAGATGAAAGGACTAATAAGGTGTGAGAGGAGTCACTGTCCCTGCTATGCAGGTGTGGGTCTGAAGCTGTCAGAGCCAGGATAGGGACAGCTGCCCTACTTTGCCCACAAATGCTAATGGACCGAGCTCATGTAAAATCTGCATCCTCTGGGTCCTCAACAGCCTTTACCTGACCAGAATCCTAAAGCCCTGAGTGAGGGATGCCAGCTCATGTGGCGGCAGCTCAGGCCCCTGTGCCCACTTTAGGAAGGTGCTCTTGGGCAGTGTCCCTATTTCTGACAGCCAGTGTGGTAGGAGGTAGGACAGTGTCACTGTGTAAAGGCTTGAAGGTGGAACCAAGCCAGCAAGAGTCCCAAAACTCTGTGCCTGCAGGGAACAGAGTATGAGCCAGAGTCACCAGAACAGACTAGAATGAGAGTGATGGGGACAGTGAGGCAGAGGGAGGATGCCTCCTCACAGTCACAGAGCTGATAAGAAGCAGCACTGAGGGCTGAATCACAGAGGCCAAGATCCTTAGCCCCAGGGCTGGGTATAGGGGAGGCCTGATCCCACCAAGGCTGGCCCTGTCATCCACCTCTTTCTACAGGTTCCAATGTGAGGGAAGCATGGGGAAGTGGAGGGTGTCCCAGTCCCTCTCTAGTCCTGCCTCACCTCAGCCACATGGTCTCTGGAATTGTGGCATCCGGAGACTTTTCACTTGTTATTTTCTCAGTCCTTCAGTCTGAGGAGCCTGGAAATAACACAAGCTCGAGGTTTGGAGTTCAGGCCAAGAGTTGTACACAGAGGGTCCAATTCCTAGCAATCAATAGAAAGAGGTATGGAAGGTTATCCCAGGAATTGGTACCAGGATGTATAAATCATTAGAAGTAAAGCTGAACTGGGAGTGCTCAGGAAACCACAGATCTCCACTTCTCTGGGAGAGGAGAACCAGAGCAAGGTCAGGGCTGTAATGGCTGTCTGAGAATATGGGCATCTATCGGAGGTAAATAGAGATTTGGGTCAGGGAGGGAGCGGTCCTTCCACCTGGGCACAGAGTGGAGACAGACTCTATGAGGGAAGGAGGAGTTAGGGAGCCCAGCAGGAGGCTCCTATGATAGTACAGGTGTGTTGATGGACCACCATGGGGCAGGAGAAGCACTTGGATTCTAGGCCCATTTTTTTAAGAAAAACCAAGCAGATTTGGGGGTGTTGTGGGTGAAGGAAAGAAAGATAGGAGTCATAAATGACCCCAGGGCTTTGGGTCCTAGCAGCCAGGGAAATAGGAACTCCATCAGCTCAGATGTATAGGGTAGCCTGGATTACATATCCCCTTAAAATTCATATACTGAAGTCCCAAACCCCTGTACCTAGAACATAATCATATTTATTTATTTATTTATTTATTTATTTATTTTTATTTTTTATTGAATGGTAACTATGTACATTAATGCACTTCTGGGGTATAGTGTGGGGTTTTCACTCACAATCCAAAACACTTCCATCAAACTGGTTAACACAGCCTTCATGTCATTTTCTTAGTTCTTATTTTAAAACATTCACATTCTACTCTTAGAAAGATTCACTTGTACCCTTGTAAGATAAACCTCAGAAGTGATCCCTCAAATCCCCCTCCCCTCAGGCCTGCTTTTTATAAAACACTAATCCTGATCTCCTTTCTGGGTCTGCTCTCATTCTAAGAAGCCCCCATATTATTGTGAAAGCTTTGTCTAAAGTGTCTGGGTGGATGGTGTTGTTCTCACATAGGTTCTGTGTAGCTTCAGATTTCTTCCGTAAGAGAAGATGGGTGTTTCATCTCAGCACAAATGACCATCTTAACTATACTGTCTTTTTCTTTCTTCAGAATGTATTCTGTGTTTTTCAGCCTTCCCTGAATAATATCATGATGCTCTACCAAGGGCAACAAGGGTGGATTGTCTGACATCCCTATTTCTCCCTGGCAGTGTCTTACTCTCATCATCACAGTGTATGGTGTGCTGAATATGATGGATCTTATATCATGAAATGAGTGTGATCACTCTGTCACTTGAACAAAGTCTGACTTGCATTTCACACTCTCTAAAGGGGCAGATTTTATGTATTGTGGTGTTCCATAGTCTGTCATGTTTTGGACTGTTAACTTTATTTTTCCTTAAGACTTTGGGTGACAATATACTGAGTTGGGGGAATTGTATCAGTCAGATGGGTTGAGGTTATGATGCAGTAATGAATAACACCCAAATCTCACTCATTTAGAACAGTGAAGATTTATTGTCTTGATTATGCTGTGTGTTCATCTGGGCTTAGCTGGGGAATCTTTTCCATGTCTCATGCAGAAATAGAGACTGAAAAGGACTTTACCATCTGAATATCTCTGGTCACTGTAGCAGAAAAAAGGAAGAGAATGTGGTGAATAATTTGTTGAATTTTTGTTTTACTTTATTTTGCTTCTATTCAAATTAATTAGGGTATATATCATAAATTACACCTTTATAGGGGGATAATTGATGTACAATAAACTGGGTCTATTTAAAGCGTACAATTTAATGCATTTTTACATATGCACACACCTCTGATACCCTCAGGGTGATGGAGAAAGTGAACTTTTCCATCACCCCAGAAACGTTCTTTGTCCCCCTTGGCAATCCCTCCCTCTGTTCCTATCCTCGGGCAAACACTGACTTTCTGTCTGTCACTAATACCTGTTTTACATGTTCTAGAAATTTTTGTGAATGAAAACACACAGAATTTACTGTTTCTGCTGGCTTCTTTCACTCCATAGAATGATCTGGAAACTCACCGCGCCGTGTGAACCTCAGCAGTTCACTCCGTTTTACTGTGGAGGGTTCTGTCGTCTGGATGTACCGTGATTGTTTGTCAACTTACCTATGGATAGAAATTTGGTTTGTTTCTGTTTTAGGTTATCATAAATAAAGTTGGTTAGAACATTTGAGCACAAGTCTTTGTGTAGATATTTGCTTTTATTTGTCTATTTGTCTTGAATACAGACCCAGGGGAGGAAGCTTTGAAGACAGTTACTCTGTTTCACATTCCCTCAGCAGTTCATGATTGCTCTGGCTGTCCATGTCCTCACTGGCACTGGGTTGCAAAAGTTTCTCACTTTCCAATGATGGATGGTGGTGTCTCAACTAAGTTTTAACTTGGCGTTTTCCTAATGATGGATAATACTGAGCATTTTTCACGTGCTTGTTGGCCGTATTGTAAGGTGTCTTTTGGCATGATTTTCCTCTGGTGTGTCCAGCTGGTGGGATTTTCCCAGTGAGGTTAGCTAGTTGGTGCAGGACCCATGTACTGTGGCACCAGTTAACATCCCGCTCCTACTTTGTTTCTGCCTGAACCAGTTTAGCCTTTCATTTCTTCTCCTGCTGTGACTGGTTTATGGCTCCCCATAAGACGGCCCTCCACTCTCTCAGCTTTTGTGCACCCAGGAATCTCTCCAGACCCTGCCTCTTCTCTCTGCCCTGTCTGACTGACCTGAGTGGCTGATTCTTTAGTTTAGGCCTGATTTTTCCTTCTTTGCCTGCCTCCTTTTTCCATTTGACATTTCTGGGCTGGAATGCCAGAGCCAACTTGACCCAGTACTCCTTTGACGCAAATTTACACCATCTCCTAGAGTTGGGCGTGAGTCCCGTCCAGTTCTGGCACCACTGGGGGCCCCAGGGACTTTGTTCCTTGCCAGAAACCTGGAGAATCTGCTCTCCCAGGGTCACCCAGACAGCCTTGCAAAGAAAGTAATATTAAGCAGGACAGTTTGTAGAAGGGTAAAGAATTCCTGTGAAAACTAAGGTGACATAAAATCCATTCTGTTCATTTAAAAAAAAAAAAGAACTACTCAGGTCTAGTTGTAGTTCCTGTCCTGTCTTCTACTGAGGTGTCCTCTCTGCTGGGGTTGGTCAGACTGAGACTGATAATCAGCACAGGGTTTCCAAAGTTATGGCAGATTCTGGATGATGCTGGCAAACAATTGACAAGAGGAATCGGTATATGTCCTAGAGGAAGATAAAGATGGACAGCTAAGTGTCGAGCAGACCCAGCCACTGTAATTAGCAGGGCCGGTCAGGAGAGTGGGGCTCCAGAAGTGGGTTTGGGTACTGGTGGGTAACAAAAGTATGAGCTGAGACAAGTGGGCTGGGTCTGAGGACCTGAGCAGAAGCCACTGGGTGGTGAGGTTGGGCACACGGGCCTGGGGCTGGTGCTGAGGCCTGGGTGAGGGGCTTCCACTGTTCACACTGGTCCTGCAAGGGGCTTGGCTGCTCCAGCTGTGGTGCTGATGATTGAGAGCTGCACCAGGCAGAGCAGGCAGAGTGTGATGAGGGCGCTGTGTTGACTTATTTATAGAGGACTAAAAATGAAACTCCCTTCCAGATGTAGACACTCACCATCCCACTAAAGAACTCAAGAAAGGAAGCATAAAAATCTAGATTACAGAGAGAGATTCTTCCTAAAAGTCTTAAAATGTGTTATCCCATTTATGGGAGTTGTGAATGAAATCTGTTATAATTCTGGCCCTTTGCTGGCATTGTCACCCTGTGGTGTGGACAGGGCCACCTGGAGGCCCCTTGGACCTGGAAGGAAACTGGTCCCTGTTAGGTGCTGGAGCACAGGGCTTGGGTAGAGGAAGTCCAGTCAGCTGGTGGAATACAGCCGCCCTTCCCAACCTGTGTGCCTACAACTGGGGGTCTTGTTAAACTATGGGTTCTGATTTAGACATGTGGTGGGGCTCCACATTTTGCATTTCTGTCAAACTCCCAGGTGATGTCTGGTGCTGCTGGTCTGTGGACCACACTATGAGTACTGAGCAAATACAATATTCAGAGGGTGGTGGCAGCTATGAGAGTATTCAGGCAAAGAAGTGTTGTTAGAGTAAAAGGGTGATAGGGATGCTTGTAAGGGGGTGGGAGGTAGTGACAGGAATAAGGAACAGGTGACGGTTGGATGGAAAGCCATGGTGTGGTATGCCTGAGCAGGAAGCTATAGCAGGAAGCCATGGAAGTGGACAGAGCACAGGCACTGGGGCAAGATGGATAGGGGTCTGATGGCTGGGTCAGTGCATTGCTAGCTGTTTGACCTTCATCTGTTCAATTAGTCTCTCAGGGGGTGGGGGTGGTTAAGTTCCACATTGGTGAAACTCTTACTGGATTGTTGAGAATATTACAGAGGGCAGGCCATCGTACAAAAAGGGCCTGAGGGAGGAGAGAGATTTTCTTTTAATTGTCTGGGATTCATTGTGGGTTATACTGATTGCATTTGTTAGGTAAATTTGGGAGGAGAGAGATTAAGGTAGGAAATAGGTCAGCCTGAGGCTGCAAAGCAGGCTGTTGGCCAATAGTCCACCACACAGTGCCCCGGGACTGGGCCAAGGTTGGTCTTTCAGCTCTTTCCCACCAATGTGGCTAATGGAAGTTACTTTGTAACTTTGGCTTCACTATTATCACTTATAATCTATGCTCATGAAATTAACTTTAAGTGGTAGATGTCTAAGGTCATTAAACAACAGCCTCTGCTTTCTGTCTCTCTCCTCCACTTCTCACCCACTGCAGGTGCAGGCTTCTCTTTTGGTTCTACTGAATTAACTCTAAGAACTTTCTGTACAATCCAATGGGCACTTTTCAATATTTATATAAGGTCATTAAATCTGAAATGTCTGCTTCTGAATCAAAAGTGTGTTTTATTCTATCTCAAAGAAGAAGCAGTATAATTAATCAAAATACATGCCTAAACCATCAACACAGTTTTATCATCTTAACAGTAGACTGTGCATGCCAACAGCCAGGAAGCGTGGAGGATGAGTCTCCACAGCTTGTTGAGAATTGAGTATTTTTCCTCGCAAAAAGTGGTCCAAAGCCTGGAAGAAGTGGTAGTCAGTTGGTGTAAGGTCTGGTGAATATAGTGAATGACAGAGAGTTTCCAAGTCCAGCTTCTATAGCTTGAGCAGAGTTCTTTGTGTGACTTGTGCTCAAAAATTGTCTCGTAAGAATGTTAGCCTGTTTCTTCTGACCAATCTCAGTGGCTTAATCACAAGCATCCTCATCATTCACCCAGTTGGTTGCAGTAGACATCACTGTAAGCGATTAACCAGGTTTCATGATGCTGGAGTACATAATACCAGCACTGGACCATCAAACAGACACCATTAGGTTTTCTAAGATGAACATTCAGTTTTGAACCATGTTTCAGCACTTCGTCATTATCCAATCATTGTTCTGAATACTTGCAATTGTCAAAAATAATCCATTTTCCATCATACATAACAATATGGTATAGAAACAGTTCACCTTTATGTCATGACAGCAAAAGAAAGGCAAGCCTTGAGACAGTTTCTATTCTGACACTCATTTAATTCACATGGAACCCACCTCTCCAGCTTCTTTACCTTGCTGATTTGTTTCAATGGTTCAATATCATCGGACCTTGCTGCTAATTCACTTTTAGGCTGAGATGGACTCACGTCCACTATAGCTTTCAGCTCATCATTATCCACTGTGGTCTCTGGTCACCCATGTGGCTCATTTTCAAGATTAAAATCACCAGAACAGAACTTGAACTATAGACATACTGTTCTTTCATTAGCCACATCTTTCCCAAACATTTTATGGAATCCATGATTTCACAAAAATTGCTTTAAAAACTTTGAAGATAATCACAAGCCAAAACATACATTTGAAATAATGAGGATGTACCTTTAAAATAAAAATAAAACAACGAGTATCAAAGTGAAATGTCAGAGATACCAACCTTCAAACTCAGTACTTAAGGTAATCGGACATTTCATACTCAATAGCAGACTTAATTTGGCCTCTTGATGTCTACTTGAATTTGCTAACTAATTCTTCCTACCTGAAACTCTTCTGCTCCAGCTGCCTTGACTCCCTTGTCCTGAGGCACATCTTCTCATCTGGAAGCTTCATCCCAGCCAGCTACACTGATGACTCTTCTTCCAAATGCTCCTTCAAAGCCGGGGCTCCCGGTGCTCTATCCTTTATCCTTTTCTTTCTCTATAACATGTTTCTTTCTTTCTTTCTTTCTTTTTTTTTTTTGTTCAAAATCAGGACACTTTCAGTTGTATGTGACATAAATTTCACTTAATTCTTCTCTCAAACTTTTTAATTGTGAAAAAACACATGTAACATAGAATGGCCCATCTCAACCAGTTTTGAGCATGCAGTTCACGCATGCTAAGTACAGCCACGTTGTTGTGCAAGGAATTTCTGGAATTTTTTCATCTTGTAAACCGAAACCCTGTACCCATTAAACAGTAACCCTGTACTATAACTCCCTCAGTACAGTCCCTGAAGCCACCATTCTACTTTCTGTCTCTGTGAATTTGACTTGTGTAGGAACCTCATGTAAGTGGAATTGTACAGCTTTTGTCTTTTTGTGAATGGTATATTATACTCAGCATAAGGTCTTCAGGTTTCATCATCCACATGGTAGCTATGTCAGCATTCCCTCTGTCTGAAGGCTGAATGATACCCCTTTGCACAGATGTACCTCATTTTGTCTAGCTGTTCATCTGCCGTTGGACACTGTGTTGCTTCCATCTTTGGCTATTGTGAATAATGTTGCCGTGGACACTGGTGTACAGTATCTTTCCAATGCCCTGCTTTCAATTCTTATATCTATATCTAGAAGTGAAATGCTGGACTACTCAATTTTTAAACCAAAGATAAAAAAAATAAGGTAGAGGAGGAGAAGAAAACACAAAAAGGCAGAGGGGGAGGTGCAGTGCCTGGGACACATGGCAGTGGACTTTGAGCTGGTTGGACGGATCTGAGCCGGGTAGTGCTCTCCCGGACTGCCCTTCTCGCTCAGTCTTTCTATTCTCTCTGTGTGTGCTGACTTTACCCCATAGACACTCTTTTTCCATGTGGTGGGGGAATTCGCTCCCAAGGCCTCAGATTCCCACATTCCCTGCATGGAAACTGCAGCAGAAGAACCTCGATCCTGTATTAGGCCCATATGATGAAGGACACGGCTCCAGCACTCTGAGATTGGCCAAGCAGTCAGGCATAAAGAGCCTTGTTCTTGAGCAGATCCTTGAACTATGTGCCCAAACCGGAGCTTGTTTCCTCCAGACATCTCTCAATGTGAGATGATTAGACGCCCCCTCTGTTATGCATTGCTGCCTGCAGGAAATGGAGAATTCTACTGTGTAACCACAAGGAGACCTGTTCTTTGAGAGAGAGAAGAGGAAAAACACCCCGTAGCTACTAGTCCTACAGTATAGGAAATGTGATACTTACACATACACATATGTTCACATGCATCCATATTTATTCCTATATTTACCTCTCCATTAAAAACCATAGATTCCCCACTGATGCCTTTGAGTCCAGTCTACCAGCCCGGGATTCCTTCATGGCCTTCCACTTTTCACACACTACCTCTCTTCTCTGACAGTGAGCACCTGGCTCCAGTTGCCTGCACTGTGGTTACCTACTCAATCTTTTTTGTTACCCATCTCCTAGTTTTGGCCCTGTCACACATGGCAGCTACCACCAGCTGAGTTCCACTGCCTCTGTCCCCCATGTGCATATTTCTTTTTTTTTTTTTAATTTTTTTATTGAATGATAACTATGTACATTAATACACTTCTGGGGTACAGTGTGGGGTTTTCACATGCAATCTGAAATACTTCCATCAAACTGATCAACACAGCCTTCATGTCATTTTCT
>CAUYQV010016901.1:0-20091 GCA_963574575.1 Galagoides demidoff | reverse complement strand
TGTCAGGTACATACAGTGATTGAAAAGCTGGTCTATCCTGACGTGAGGATGGGGGAGGAGAAAGATGGCTGCTGAATAACAGCTTCATTGCAACTGGGCATGTGAGACTGGGAAGAGAAAACTTCAGGCATCTTGGGCTGGTGGGATCTTCCCAGAAACATCCCTTTGGGGACGTAGGCAGTCAGCAAGAGACTTCTGGACCCCATGAGGAGGACAAAAGGAGTGGAGAACTGGCAAGTGATTTTGTGTGTTCGTTTGGTCCAATCCTGCTGGGAGCTGTAAGTATAGCAGCAGTGAGATTGTAAACCGGAAAGGCCTTACCTGCGAGCTGTTTTATTTTTTTGGACTTGGGGACTCAGTTGAACTACCTTGGGAGAGCTTGGGCAAGAGTGTGGAGGACTTTATGCCTTGTCTAGGGCCTGGACTGAGCCTGGACAGAGCAAATAGTGTTCAGCTGTGGGCCCCATGGAGCCATTGTGGGAGAACTGCCCCAACAAGTTTCACCCTCAGGGTCACAGAGGGAGGATCAGAGGATTGGGAGAGAGACCTTGGGTGAGTAATCTAGTGACTGAGCAGCCTAAAGGCGGGGATTGAGATGCCTTTCAGCCTTGGCCCTCAGGGGCATAGAGTGAGACCGGTTTTGGCACACTAGGTAAGCGGGCAGCCACTTCAGGAGTGATCCCAGAGACAAGTGCTTTCCTGGGAAAGCTTCTGGTTAGCCAAGGTTGACAGTTTAAAGTGACTTTTAAGCAGGCTAAGGAGAAATTTAGGCTCTTCACCCTGTGGGGTTTGAGAAATCAACAGAGGTCTCTAGTCTCCATCTTAATAGTTGTATTAGCATTGTGATTAACATCTCATACCCTAGAAGATCACCTGTTGCCCAGACAATATTCAGCAAGATACATATACTGCTTGTTTTTGGTTTTGATTTTTTCTTTTTCTTTTTTTTTTCCTTAGAGACAGAGTCTTACTTCGTCACCCTCAGTATAGTGCCTTGGCATCACAGCTCATAGCAACCTCCAGCTCTTGGGCTTAGGTGATTCTCTTGCCTCAGCCTCCCAAGTAGCTGGGACTACAGGTTCCCACCACAATGCCTGGTTGTTTTTTTGTTGCAGTTTGGCCGGGCCAGGTTTGAACCCACCACCCTCAGTATATGGGGCTGGTGCCCTACTCACTGAGCACAGGCACCACCCTTTTTGTTTTGTTTTTAAATTTCAACATTTTCCCTCTAGATTTTTCTTTTTCTTTTTTCTTTCTTTTCTTTATTTTTCTAGTTTAAATACAATTTCCCATAGTTGCCCACTTTAAAAGTTAGAACTTCATTTTTGCTAGTGTTTCTACCCCTACTATTTAATTTTCCCCCAATTTTAACCCCTAAAGTTTTCTGTTTCCTTGCTTTGGTTTGATTTATAGCATTTTTGTCTTTCCTCTCTACTTGGTGGAGGTGGGGTATGTATCTGAACAGGCTGGCAAAGAGCTGCTGACCACAAGGGAACCACCCAACTCAGCACCCCCAGAGGCTGGGGGTTTTTAAGGTTGGACCCTACTGTACACCTATATTTCTCCTGTCTCATTCTTTCTGTGCCTCTCTTCTTTGTGTCATTATTCCCTTTTACTCACCCCCTCTCCTTTCTTTTTGTTTTCTTATCTTTTCTTTCTTCCTTTAAAAAATCTTTTTCCCCTTCTTGCTCTTCAATATTCTCATCCTTCTGGTCCTGTACCAAAAGGACTCATCGAAACCCTAAGCCAGAGGCATAGCAACTTAAAGAGCAAGAGGAAGTGAAAGGAAGGTTAGGGCAAGGAAACAGATAAAAGAACACTCATGAGGAAGAATCAGCAGAAAAATCCTAGCAACATGAAAAACCAGTACAGAGCAACCCCCTCCCAAGGGACCATGAGGTAGCTACTGCAGAAGATTCCACCTATAAAGAAATGTTAGAAATGATAGAAAGGGAATTTAGAATACAGATGATGAAAACAATGAAGGAAATAATGGAAACAAGGAAGGAAACTGCTGATAAAGCGGAAAATAACCAAAAGTGATCCAAAAACAGAATCGAATAAGAAATGAACAATATGAAGAATATAGAAAGGATATATCAGAGCTGAGGGAACTGAAACAGTCAATTAGGGAACTTAAAGATGCAATAGAAAGTATCAACAACAGATTAGACCATGCAGAAGAAAGATCTCAGACAAAGGACAAAGCTCTTGAGATAACTCAGATAGTTAAAGAGGCAGAAGAAAAGAGAGAGAAAGCAGAATGTTCACTGACAGAATTATGGGAGTTTATGAATCATTCAAATATATAAGTTATAGGTATCCCAGAAGGGGAAGAAGAATGCCCCAGAAAAATGGAAGCCATACTAGAGAATATTATAAATGAAAATTTCCCACATATCACCAAAGATTCTGACACACTCCTTTCAGAGGGATATTGGACCCCAGGTGTCCTCAACTCTAACTGAGCTTCTCCAAGACACATTGTGATGAACCTGTCCAAAGTCAAGACAAAAGAAAAGATTCTTCAAATTGCCAGGAATAGCGCCAGTTGACCTACAAGGGCAAATCCATCAGGGTGACTGCAGACTTCTCTAATGAAACTTTTCAAGCAAGAAGACAATGGTCATCTACCTTTAATCTACTTAAACAGAACAATTTCTAGCCCAGAATTCTATATCCTGCAAAGCTAAGCTTTAAAGTTGACAGAGAAATCAAATCATTTACTAATACACAAACATTGAGGAAATTCTCCACAGCAAGACCAGTTCTACAGGAAATACTTCAACCTGTTCTACACACTGACCATCACAATGGATCAACAGCAAAGTAAGAACTCAGAAATTAAAGGACAGAACCTGACTTCCACAATGATGCAAAAGATAAAACTAAGCAATGGACTCTCACAAAATAAGATGAATAGAACTCTATCTACCACACTTACCAACTATCTCAATAAATGTTAATGGCTTGAATTCCCCACTGAAGAGGCATAGATTGGCTGATTGGATTAAAAAACACAAGCCATCCATTTGCTATGTATGCAGGAAACACACCTAGCTTCAAAAGACAAATTAAAACTCAGAGTTAATGGTTCGAAGACAATTTTTCAGGCAAGCAGAATTCAGAAGAAAAGAGGGGTTGCAATCTTATTTTCAGATACTTGTGGATTTAAAGCAACTAAAGTCAAAAAAGACAAAGATGGTCACTTTATATTGGTCAAGGGAAAAATAAAACAAGAAGACATTTCAATTCTAAATATTTATGCACCCAACTTAACTACTCCCAGATTCTTAAAACAGACCTTACTGAGTCTGAGCAATATGATATCCTATAACACCATAATAACAGGGGACTTTAACACTCCTTCTACAGAGCTGTACAGATCCTCTAAACAGAGATTAAACAAAGATACAAGGGACTTAAATGAGATCCTAGAACAACTGTGCTTGATAGGTGCATATAGACCACTCCATCCCAAAGATAAAGAATATACATTCTTCTCATCTCCCCATGGAACATTCTCCAAAATTGATCATATCCTAGGACACACAAAAAACCAACTGAATCAAAAGAATTGAAAATTTACCTTGTATCTTCTCAGACCACAAGGCACTAATGGTGGAATTCAACTCCAACAAAAATGTTCAACCCCACACAAAGGCATGGAAATTAAACAACCTTCTGTTGAATGACAGTTAGGTGCAGGAAGAAATAAAAGAGGAAATCATTAATTTCCTTGAGCACAACAATAATGAAGACACAAGCTACCAAAACCTGTGGGATACTGCAAAAGCATTTCTGAGATGAAAATTTATTGCTTTAGGTGCCTGCATTTGAAAAACAGAAAGAGAGTGCATCAACAAACTCACAAGCCATCTTATGGAATTGGAAAAAGAAGAACAATCTAAGCCTAAACCCAGCAGAAGAAAATAAATATCCAAAATTAAACCAGAGATCAATACAACTGAAAACAAAAGAATCATTCAGAAAATTAATGAAATGAGGAGTTTTTTTGTTTTTTTGTTTTTTTGTTTTTTTTGCAGTTTTGGCCAGGGCTGGGCTTGAACCCGCCACCCCTGGTATATGGGCCCAGTGCCCTACTCCTTGAGCCACAGGCACCGCCCGAGGAGTTGTGTTTTTTTGAAAAGTAAATAAAATAGATAAACCTTTGACCAGACTAATTAGAAATAGAAAAGTAAAATCTCTAGTAACCTCAATCGGAAATGAGAAAGGGGTAATAACAACTGATGCCACAGAGATACAAGAGAGTATCTCTAAATACTACCAGAAACTCTATGCCCAGAAATTTGACAAGGAAATGGATCAATATTTGGAATCACACCTTCTCCCTAGATTTAGCCAGGAAGAAATAGAGCTCCTGAACAGACCAATTGCAAACACTGAGATCAAAGAAACAATAAAAAATCTTCCAACAAAAAAATGCCCTGGTCCCGATGGCTTCACATTAGAATTCTCTCAAAACTTCAAAGAAGAGCTTATTCCCGTGCTGCAGAAATTATTCAAAAAAAATTGAGGAGGAAGGAATCTTCTCCAACATGTCCTATGAAGCAAGCATCACCCTGATACCAAAACCAGGAAAATACTCAACTAAAAAAGAGAATTTCAGACTAATTTCACTAATGAACATAGATGCAAAAGTTATCAACAAAATCCTAGCCAATAGATTACAGTTTATCATCAAAAAAGTCATATATCATGATCAAGTAGGTTTCCTCCTAGGGATGCAAGGCTGGTTTAACATATGCAAGTCCATAAACGTTATTCACCATATCAATATAAGCAAAAACAAAGACCATATGATCCTCTCAATAGATGCAGAAAAAGCATTCGATAAAATCCAGCATCCTTTTCTAATTAGAACACTGAGGGGTATAGGCATAGGTGGCACATTTCTTGAACTGATTGAAGGTATCTATGACAAACCCAACATTGTACAAACAAAGTACCAACATTGTTACTTTTAAGACTTGGAAAAAATGATTCTACATTTTGTATGGAACCAGAAAAAAACCCATATAGCTAAGGCAGTTCTTAGTAATAAAAACAAAGCCAGGGGCATATTTTACTGGATGGAGTAAAACTGAAAGCTTTTCCTTTTAGAGCTGGAACCAGACAAGGTTGTCCTCTGTTACCATTACTTTTCAACATAGTGCTGGACATTCTAGCCAATACAATTAGGCAAGACAAGGAAAAGCATCCAAATGAGAGCAGAGGAGGTCAAACTCTCCCTCTTTGTTGATGATATGATCTTATACTTAGAGAACCCCAAAGACTCAATCATAAGACTCCTGAAAGTCATTAAAAAATACAGTAATGTCTCAAGATATAAAATCAATGTCCACAAGTCAGTAGCCTTTGTATATGGAAATAACAGTCAAGATGAGAGGCTAATTAGGGACACAACTCCCTTCACCATAACTTCAAAGAAAATGAAATACCTAGGAATATACATAACAAAAGAGGCAAAGGACCTCTACAAAGAAAATTATGAAACCCTAAGAAAGGAAATAGCAGAAGATATTAACAAATAGAACATACCATGCTCATGGCTGGGAAGAATCAACATTGTTAAAATGTCTATACTTCCCAAAGCAATCTTCTGATTCAATGCCATCCTTATTAAAATACCAACATTGTACTTTTAAGACTTGGAAAAAATGATTCTGCATTTTGTATGAAACCAGGAAAAAACCCATATAGCTAAGGCAGTTCTTAGTAATAAAAACAAAGCCAGGGGCATCAGCATAACAGATTTTAGGCTGTACTACAAAGCCATAATGGTCAAGATAGCATGGTACTGGCACAAAAATACAGACATAGACATTTGGAATTGAATAGAAAATGAGGAAATGAAACTAACATCTTACAACCACTTAATCTTTGATAAATCAAACAAGAACATACACTGGGGGAAGGACTCCTATTCAATAAATGGTGCTGGGAGAACTGGATATCCACATGTGAAAGACTGAAACTGGACCCACACCTTTCTCCACTTACAAAAATTGATTCAAGATGGATAAAGGACTTAAATTTAAGGCATGAAACAATAAAAATCCTCAAAGAAAGCATAGGAAAAATGCTGAAAGATATTGGCCTGGGCAAAGACTTCACGAAGAAGACTGCAATGGCAATTGCAATAACAAAAATAAACAAATGGAACTTAATTAAACTAAAAAGCTTCTGTACAGCTGAGGAGACAACAACCAAAGCAAATAGACAACCTACACAATGGGAAAGGATATTTGCATATTTTGAATCAGACAAAAACTTGATAACTAGGATCTATAGAGAACTCAAATTAATACACATGAAAAAAGCCAACAAACCCATATATCAATGAGCAAGAGACATGAATAGAAACTTCTCTAAAGAAGACAGACAAATGGCTAACAAACATATAAAAAATTGCTCATCATCCATAATTATTAGAGAAGTGCAAATCAAAACCACCCTGGGATACCATCTAACCCCAGCAAGAATGGCCCACATCACAGAATCTCAAAACTGCAGATGCTGGCATGAATGTGGAGAGAAGGGAACACTTTTACACTGCTGGTGGGACTGCAAACTAATACAACGTTTTTGGAAGGAAGTATAGAGAACCCTCAAAGAACTTCAGCTAGACCTCCCATTTGATCCTATAATCCCATTACTGGGCATCTACCCAGAAGGAAAAAAATCCTTTTATCATAAGGACCCTTGCACTAGACTGTTGCAGCTCAATTTACAATCGCCAAAATGTGGAAACAGCCTAAATGTCCACCAACCCAGGAATGGATGGATTAACAAGCTATGGTATATGTACATCATTGGGATGCTACTCAGTCATTTTAAAAAAATGGAGACTTTACAGCGTTTGTATTAACCTGGACAGAAGTGGAACACATTATTCTTAGTACAGCATCACAAGAATGGAGAAGCATGAATCCTATGTACTCAATTTTGATATGAGGACAATTAATGACAATTATTAACACTGTGGAGGTGGGGGAAGGATAGAGCTGAGAGAGAAAGAAGAGGGAGGGGTGGGGAAAAGGAAGAGCAGAGAGAAGGAAGGAGGGAGGTGGGGTCTTGGTGTGTGACACACCTTTTGGGAACAAGACACAATTGTAAGAGGGACTTTACCTAACAAATGCAATCAGTGTAACCTGGTTTCCTGTACCCTCAATGAATCTCCAACAATAAAAAACAAACAAACAAACAAAAAAACCCATACACACATAGAAAAGAAAAGCTGGTCTGTCCTTAAGAAGCTGGATGAGGGAAAAAGTGGATTCGACTGTACGAAATAACAACGGCATAAACATAAAAGGTTTATTCTCTTACAGAAATGAAGTGTAGAAGAGATAGTCCATCCCTCTATCACCCTCAACTGGTGGTTTCCATCCTGAAGGTCACCTCATGGTCCAAGATGGCTTCCTTAGCTCTGGTCACCTCTTCACCTCAGGCAGTGGGAAGATGGGAGGAGAAGACAAAAGGTCTAGTCTTCCCACTGAATCTGCTCCCTTTAATTAATCTTTCTGTAAGTTCCAGAACACATTCTCCTTATATCTCATTGATCAGAATTTAGTCACCTTACTGTATTTGGCAAGAGAGGCTGGAAAATGTAATTTTTTCATGGCTGATTACCACCATGAATAATTGGGGCTCTTTTATGAAAAAGTAGGAAAAAATGGATTATTGGGTGGCAATTTATAATTTCTGCCTTAGAAAGTTAGACTGTAATATGTAGACTTGAAAAGATAATTAATAAAATATTGGGAAGGGCCAGAAAGTGAGTTGCAGAAAGGTTTGGAGGAGAAAGAGAAGAAAGGGGTCATGGCAGTCTGAAAGCTTCTTGGAAGAACCAGGAGTTGAACTGTCCTTTGAGGATGAGTAGGACTCATAGGAACAAAAAACCGGGAGGGCATCCCAGCAGGAAGAGCTGACCTGAGCAGACACCCAGAGGCTGAATGATGGAGCTCCACCTTGGGCTGGAGCAACAGCAACCAGTTGGACCAGATATTAGGCTGGAATGTAATGGAGTCTTAGGCTAGATGGGAAGGAATATTTACTGATTTTTAAAACGTTCCAAGACCTCTTCTCTAGAATAAAATGAGTACTGGATTTGCTTTTCTATTCTTGGAATTAACACTCCTGAATTCTCTACTCCACTCGTATCAACAGAAATAATTGTAATATTTATTCCAATGAGTTCTCCTAATTTTGGATTGTCCAAAATAGCACAGAAAGTGTAACCAGTGAATATATGACAGCAGTAATAAAAATAAATGTGCAAGAAGTCTAAGACCACAGTCCCAGGCTATTATTCATTGAATGGCATAAAAGGCTACACATAGAGTGTTCTAGGTCCCTTTCCTAACTATTAATTGCTTATTTCACAATTCTTCTCCGATCTAAACAGACTTTAAACTGCCCCTTCTAAATATGCTCCTATAAAGGATTATAAACCAGAGAGTAGGTTGGTTTAAACAAAGTACTCAGAAAGTAAGCAATCTTCTCTTTCTCTCTGGCTCCCAGCTTGTTTTGTCTGTTAAGAAACTTTCCTTTTCAGTGAGCAGACCTCAAGGTCAAACAGAGGTCACTTTTCTGCTTTTTGAGGTATGGGTGCTTTCACATTATTTGCTCATTTTTATTGCTGAGAATAACCATCCATTTGCCCAAATAGCTGGGGCCTCCCCAACACAAAGACTTGAGGATGGACACTGGCAGGGGGATTAATCTCATCTAACACAAAGCCAACAGGTTCAAATTTCATTTAATGTCAGACAAACGCAGCAAGAATGCAAACACTTCCAATTTAGAAAAGGAAGATAGAAATATGACACAGACATATTCTAATCATTTAGTAGAATAAATTGTACCAACATGACACTAAAACTGTCAACTTGCTGGAAAAAAAGATAAAACTCCATTAATAATACAACAGCAATGCTTACTTTTTCACATGAGGAAAATTCCATTACAACAAACAGCCCGGGGCTTTCAAACTGCTTTTGTTTAAGATCAGTGGACTATTGTTATAAAGAATATATTGCTAGCAATAATATTTTGGATTGGAAGATGAAACATAGCTGATTTTCAGAGTGAACCAGCAGAGATGGAAGAGTTTCACTCTATGGGAATAACTTCCTTTATGCAAATTTTTATTTATTTATTTTTGAGACAGAGTCTCACTTTGTCGCCCTTGGTAGAGTGCTATGGCATCATAGTTCACAGCAACCTCAAACTCTTGGGCTCAAGTGATCCTCTTGCCTCGGCCTCCCCAGTAGCTGGGACTACAGGTATGAGCCACCATGCCTGGCTAGTGAGAGATGGGGTCTCACTCCTGCTCAGGCTGGTCTCAAACTCCTAAGATCAGATGATCCACCAGCCTTGGCCTCCCAGAAAGCTACGATTATAGGCATGAGCCCTTGCACCCTGTCCACTTTATGTAAATTTTTAAAAGGTAGACCCTTCACATGAGTTCACAGTTTGGTGAGTAGTGGCTAGGCTGGAATTCAATCCCATTAGTCCCCTTAGCCAGGGCAGAAACCATTCCACCTTTGCAAAAGGCCCTGGGTTGCACTAGATTATTCTTTTAAGGTCTGGATTTTTTTTCCCTTGAGTCTATCATGGCATAGGCCTCACTATATGCAACTTTAAAATTATAGAGAAATTTTCTTATTTCAGAATTTAAACTAATGCTTCCTTCCCCCCTGGTTTTAGAAATACTTTATTCATTTATTTTCAGATAGAGTCTCATTCTGTCACCCTGGGTAGAGTGCTATAGCATCATAGCTCATAGCAACCTCAAACTCTTGGGCTCAAATGATCCTCTTGCCTCAGCTCCCTAGTAGCTGAGACTACATGTGCCTGCTATAACGTCTGGCTATTTTTTTTTAGAGATGGGGGTCTTGCTCTTGGTCAGGCTGGTCTCAAACTCCTGGACTCAAGCAATGGAAGTACTTTAGATTCATCCCAAAGGGGTCTTAGATCTCCTATTCCTATCCCTGCCCCATCTATGCCATGGTCATGGTAGATGTGGCAAGATACCATGTTTCCCCGAAAATAAGACCTACCCCCCAAATAAGCCCTAGCAGGATTTCTATGCATTTGTTAATTATAAGCCCTACCCCAATAATAAGACCTAGTGACGGGCGTGGCTATGCAGCATATCATAGCCACACCCTGCATTTCAGTGTGGAGTGGTAAGGAAGACTGGAATACCTTTTATCTGCCATAGCTCCTTTCTCCGAGCCGTTGGCACTTGCACAGGTGCACATGTGGTAACTGAGGTCACAGGCATCCTATTGTGCATGTGCAAATGGCCAGGGGAAAGGAGTTCACGCATCACTAGTGCCAGTCCCACCAAGGTCGGCTCCCCCTGTCAGGTTCCAGAAGAAGATGACTTAACTGTATTTGAATAAATGTAGATTGTTGTATTATGCTTAATAAAAATAAGACATCCCCTGAAAATAAGACCTAGTGTGTCTTCTTGAGAAAAAATAAATATAAGACAGTGTCTTATTTTCAGGGAAACACGGTATAGTCCAAAGTCCACTACAGGCCTTGTCTATACAGTCAGAATTATCAACAGACACATGATATCCAAGGGGAGGCTGTCTTAGCTTGGGTTCTCTCAAAAGCAGACTTAAGACAGGGATTTGGATATAAATAGTGTATTTCAGAAGTGGTCCCAGAAAGTACAATGAGAGGTTGGGGAATTGAGACAAGGAAAGGGGAAACGCTGGTAAAAACTATATCCATGAGCAGGCTGCTGCTACGGCCAGTTGGGGCCCCATTCCATTGGGAACCCTCTGAAAGAATGTACAAAATATACCTCAGAATTGTCCATCCAAGGACAAAGAAGCTGATGTATTTCTTCACCAACTCCCGCCCTCACCGAGGGATAATTGTTCCTGGCAGTGTAGCCTGACATGGTGCCGAGTCAGAGAAGGCTCAGAAGCAGAAGCAGCAGATGATTGTATGAAGCCACAGGAACTTCCCCCAAAGCTTGAGGTGGCCTTCCAGGTTGGCCAGGAGTTGTGGACATGACATTGCCAGTAGCTCCCTCAGAAGTCATCACCTGCTTCACAGGCTCCTGGTGGTCATAGATAATATGATCATTTTATAGAATTTAAAAATAATGACAGTATAATGAACAAATATAAAGAGGAAATAGCAGGAGAGGAGTTTATTGTTAAACTATATACAAACGCTCAGGCCTAACTATAATAGATATCATAATGAAGCTGTCAGAGGCTTGCACCACCATCTGTCATAGAATCACTGTGAGGGTGATAACTTCAGCTGCAGACAGATACCGATGTGTGGCTTACATCGGCTGTTTAAATACTAAGATCAGTATTGTTGGGTGGCGTAGTTTTTAAAAAAAAATCTGTCAGAGTTACCCCCTTTTGGTGAAGTTCTCAACAAAACAAGGTTAGAAACTCCCTTTGGTTTAAACAGCAGTTTATATTCTGGGAAAAGCCAGCGTAAACTTGCAACAAAACACTTTGTGATTATACAGAAAACGGAGATAGATTTTAGGCTTAGCCATGAGAAATAGACTTTTCACCCATATAAATGTCCAGTAGGACTTCTGAAAGTTTGGGGTGGGCAAAGGAAATTCTCTGTTGAGTGGACTGTCCCCTACACTCCGGGAAGCACAGCAATCCTGGTTAAAGCCCACTAGTGCAAGTAATACCACCCCCCAGTCGTTGTGATAATCAAAAAGTCCCCCCAAATTTCCAAAACACAGCCTAGAAGGGATGCACATTTCTCATTAACAACCGCTGGGTTAACTAGTCTTGAATCAAAAAAGCCCAAAACCTCAGGACCAGAAAAAGCCTTCCTCAGTCAAGTTTTCACCACATCCTTGATTTTTTTTTTTTTTTGAGACAGAGTTTCACTATGTCGCCCTTGAGAGAGTGCCATGGTGTCACAGCTCACAGTAACCTCAAACTCTTGCACTTAAGTGATTCTCTTGCCTCAGCCTCCCAAGTAGCTAGGACTACCGGTGCCTGCCACAACACCCAGCTATTTTTTTGTTGTAGTTGCCATTATTGTTTAGCTGGCCTGGGCTGGGTTTGAACCTGCCAGCCCTGGTGTATGTGACCAGCACCCTAACCACTGAGTTATGGGTGCCAAGCCTATTTATTTATTTATTTATTTTTGAGACAGAGTCTCATTTTGTCGCTCTCGGTAGAATACTGCGATGTCACAGCTCACAGCAACCTCAAATTCTTGGGCTCAAGCAATCCCTCTTGCCTCAGCCCCCCAAGTAGCTGAGACTACAGGCATCCGCTACAATGCCCGGCTATTTTTTTGTTGCAGTATGACAATAATGGGTATGTGGTCAGTGCCCTACCCACTGAGCTACAGGCGCTGCCCCACATGCTTGATTTTACTGCAGCCTCTTCCAGGGCTTGTGACTCCAGCTATGGAGAAGGGAACAGACCTGATGAGGCAATTGGCGAGCACCAGCCCTGGAAAGGACCCTAAGGAAGGCAAATAGTGCCTCCCCTCACTCCACCAGTTTCCTTTTCAGTAGGGCTTTTTCCATTTTCTCCACTGTATTCCAGAAATGGAGATGGCATTGAGGATTTATATCTTGGTGCATATACAGGGTGGACATAAAGTTCATGTGTAATTTCAAATAGTGTAACATAGTAAATTGCACACAAACTTTATGTCCACCCTGTATTTGTTGACTTTCTGTCTCTCCCAGATAAATGGCCTATAAGAATATAAAAAGGTGCTCAACCCCACTAGAAATTAACATCGCAACTTACAGATATAATTTCATACTCAAACTGACAAAAATTTAAAAGTCAAACAATGCCAAACGCTGGACAAAACATGGAGAAATTGGTGTAACCACTTTGGGGAGCAATTTGATTTTATCTGTTAAGACTGAAAATGCTCCTATCCTACAATCCCCAAAATCTACTCCTGGATAGATACCTTAGAGAAATACTATTTTGTTGCATTGGAAGATATGTATGTTTGGGGCAGGATTACTTTTAATAGCAAAAAACTAAATCAACTGGAAACATTTAAATGTCATGAATAGAAGAACAGGTTCATATATCATCGCATATTCATATATAGGAATATTATGCAGCAATTACAATGATGAATCACTGCTTTGTGTCTGTACAATGATAAATCTTACAAACAATACAGAGAAGCTAATTGCAGGGTATGTGGAGTGTGCTATCATTTAAATAGTTTAAAACCTTGCAAAACAATACTGTATATTATGTACAGATATAAACTTAAAAGCATAAAATATATAATAATGATTAATAACAATTTCATGATCTGGTTTATTTCTAGAGAAGGAGAAAGAAGAATGAGATGGGAAGAGGGTACCCAGAAAGCACTCAGTTATATTTGCAATGTTTTTATTCTCTAAAAAAACCTGAAAGCAATATGGCAAAATGTTAATATTTGATTTGATATACATAGTGCTAGAACTAGCTCTTCATGATATCTTTCACATATTTCTATGAGAAATATTCTCTGATAAAATAATTTAAAAAACTGATGCATCGGCTTGGTGCCTGTAGCACAGTGGTTGCGGCGCCAGCCACATACACCGAGGCTGGCAGGCCTGGGGCCAGCTAAACAACAATGACAACCTCAACAACAACAAAATGGCAGAGTGCTGTGGCGGGCGCCCATGGTCTCAGCTACTTGGGAGGTTGAGGCAAGAGAATCTCTAAAGCCTGAGATTTGAGGTTGCTGTGAGCTGTGAGGCCATTGACACTCTACTGAGGGGGACACAGTGAGACTCTGTCTCAAAAAAAAAATAAATAAAATAAAAAGGGTGGCGCCTGTGGCTAAAAAGGGTAGGGCCGGCCCCATATGCCAGCCCCATATGTTGGAGGTGGCGGGTTCAAACCCAGCCCGGGGCTGGAAAAAGAAAAAAAAAACTGATGCATCTCTGCCAGGTTGATGCCTGTAATTCTAGTTCATTGGTGAGAGGATGGCTTGAGGCCAGGAGTTCAAGAGCAGTCTGAAAAACATAGTGAGATCCTGTCTCTACAAAAATTTAAAAATTTAAAAAACTTAACCAGGCACAGTGATGCATGTGCCTAGCTACTTTGGAAGCTGAGGCAGGAGGATCACTAGAGGCCAGGAGTTCAAGGTTACTGAGAATTATGATTGACCTACTGCACTCCAGCCTGGGTGACCAAACAAGACACCATCTCTCAAAAAGGAAAAAAAAAAAAATTAGTGCATCTCTAAAGAGTATTTTCATTCTTTATTTAACAAGTTCTATTTGACCTTCCAGGTATCAAGTGCTGATACAGAGAGCTCAAAAATGAACAAGATACAATCCCAGTCTCTAGACAGTGCTTCTCAAACTATTTAAGCTTCAGTATAGTTTGGAGGACTTGTTAAAACACAGATTGCTGGGCCTCCTCCCTGAGTTTCTGATTCAGTAGATTGGGGATGGGGCCCGAGAATTTGTAATTCTAACAAGTTCTCAGGTGATCCTGATGCTGTTGTTTGTTGGGAGACCATATGTCTCTTCACCTCTATCAACACTGTGGGAGGACAGTCTTTATGCATGCTAGAAGGATTCTCAGAAATTATGGGAGAGATAATTCCAACCTCTTGCTTCTTCTTTCTTATGGTTGTGTATTATTTCAATTCCATTAAAATCTTAGTTCCCTTGGGGCAAGCATACTTACTGTTTGTTGTATACTATATACAAAATGTTAGCAGTAGTTATTCTTGGAAGGTGAAATTATGGCTAATCAAAGATTTTTCTTTTTTCTTTTCTATATTATCTAACATTTCCATAATGATCATTTACATGATGAATAAGTGTTAATCACGTAATAAGGGGAAATTATACTTTAAAGTAAAATAAACAGATATCAAATTGTGCTAAGCTCTGTGGTGAGGATGGAGTTGGTGAGGAGAAGGATATTAATATGAGTAAGTTCAGGCCTTTGAAAGATTTTATAATCTCATTCAGAAAAGAGAACATACATTGGAAAAGCATTTAGTAATAAGCCAAGGTATTCAGGAATCAGTGTTCCCTGAGAATGAAATATATAATTGGCAAGTATTTTGGAAGAAAAAAATATTGGGGCTAAGTGGCCCGAGAAGGGGCATATGCCCCCAGCCTCAGATGACAAACCAGCTTGGCACCTTCTAAAGCCTGGGCAGAGGCTGAAGGAGGATGCAAGGGTCTCTGTGAATCCCCATCGTGCATCCAGTATGCATAGCAGGTGTTCAGTAAATGCTGTTGACTAAGTGAAATGGAGAATTGAATGATTGTCATATTCATATAAAAACTTCACTTGGGCCCAAGTTTACACTCAGCATAATAGTGGCTCACATCCCTCATAGACTTGTGGCTGAAAGACACAAAAATAAAAACCTAAATTAATTTTGTTGTGGGTTTTTTTTTTGACAAGTCAAGTATGAAAGGAAAGTCTGTCATTTTCTCCTTTTATATGATTTCTACGCTGGTGACAACATCCCCAAAACATATCTATGAGTATGCAGAGAAAGACCCCTCTGGACTGGACACCCGTTTGGGTGTGGTCTACACTTTTGCCCTTAAGATTGGTGAGTTCTCTGTGGATTATCTATCTTCTAGTTTCTCTGTTCAAAACTGTACTTACCCTGGGGCGGTGCCTGTGGCTCAAAGGAATAGGGCACCAGCCCCATACGCTGGAGGTGGTGCATTCAAACCCAGCCCTGGCCAAAAACTGCAAAAACAAAACAAAACAAAAAACCTGTACTTACCCTGAAGAATTGTCTTCACTTCTTTTATGTTTAGGTCGTTAATATTTTTCTCCGTGTTAAAAAAGCCAAGAGACTTCGACCTGTGGACAGGATGGAATGACAAGGACTAGATTTACTCTCCTGCCTTCCACAACTGAAAAAACCAGATAAACACATAGGGAAAAACAGTGTCAGAGGACAGGGAGAGTCATAAAGAGGGGCTGAATGGAGGGACTGAGAGGGGCATGAGGAAACTTTGGAGGGTGGTGGAGGAAACTTTTGGGAATAATGGATATATCCATTATCTTGATTGTGGTGCTTCTTTCAACAAGCGTACACTTATTTTAAAACACATCAAATTGTATACTTCAAATATGCCGTTTATTATATGTCAGCCATACATCAATACAACTATTCTAAAAGTACTAGGATGAAAAACTAACAGCCTAGGAGCACAATAACCATTTTTAAAAAATACTCCCATGCTGTTAATTGGATAATTTCTCTTCCTTTTAGCGGATTTTTAAAAAACACTGTTAAGCAGAGGTGAATATACAATGAAAAATACTCCTATGCTATGCTATTTAGTTGAATAATTTTCTCTCCTCTTATCAGATTTGCTATTGCTATTAAGCCCACATAGATATAATGTGAAGTTAATGAACTTTTAAGCTCCAAGACCTTCACAGAGAGTTTTTTCCAAAGTTCTGTACCTAATTTTCTATTTCTAATTAGGTTTTCCTTATTCGAAAAAGATACTCAGGCCTGTAAACCTAGCACTTTGGGAGGCTGGGGTGGGTGGATTTCTTGGGCTCAGGAATTTGAGATCATCCTGAGCAAGATCAAGACCCTATCTCTACTAAAAATAGAAAAATTAGGTGGGTGTTGCAGTGGGTGCCTGTAGTCCCAGCTACTTGGGAGGCTGAGGCAAGAAGATTGCTTGAGCTTAATAGTTTGAGGTTGCTGTGAGCTATGATGCCATGGCACTACAGAATGAGCCTCTGTCTCAAACAAACAAACAAACAAATAAATAATAAAAAGAAAAAAGAATCAAAATTTCATAAGATTCAGGCTCTACACAACCTGGATCCAATCCTCCTGTCTTTTTTCTTTTAAACATTTATTTAAAATGCAAAGTGTATGTTCATCTCAAATATGAGAGTTAGAAATGGTAAAGCAATACAAACAACCCATTATTAGCAGCATGCAGTTGTTAGAATCTCCCCACTTGCTCTCTTGGGCTGTTCAGGGCAAGCCCAGTCTTTGCTCCTGTTAAGTGAGCTAAAGGGGTGTTGTGTGAACAAATTGTGCCCCTTGCTCATGAACGTTTGTTTCCTGCCTTCTTCAACAGCAATCCAGGATTGAACAGCAGGTGAGTAGAGGATAGCTTTTAGGTGCTCTTCATGGCCAACCCTTGTGGAATTTCAGTTTCAACACCTCTGAAGGCATCTTTAAAAGATCATGGAAATGTGATTTTTATCTACATTTAGGCCACATTTCACACTGTTTATGAGTAAAATATCATTGCTCTTATAAAATATATCCTTGTTTGACAGGCGCAGTGGCTTACTTCTGTAATCCTAGCACTCTGGGCGGCCGAGGAGGGTGGATTACTTGAGCTCAGGAGTTTCAGATCAGCTTGAGCAACAGCAAGACTCTGTTTTTAAAAACTAGCAGGGCATTGTGGCAGGCAGCTGTAGTCCCAGCTACTTGGGAGGCTGAGGCAAGAGGATCACTTGAGTCCAGGAGTTTGAGATTGCTGTGAGCTCTGACGCCATGGCTCTCTAACAAGGCCAACAAAGTGAGACTCTGTCTCAAAATGAAAAAAAAAAATCCTTGTTCTTTTTCTCTGCTAGCAGGATCTTGTTCCCAGATCCCACTAGTCCCTCAATTGTCTTTTTAGAACAACTAGCCCAAAGTAAAATTTTCCTCCCTAAACTCAAAGCCCTTAAAATTAAGTACTCTTCCGGAAGCTATTAGGAGTTAAGACTCCAATGCCTGTAACAAGTTGACCTTGGGTAAGTAACAACCTTTCAGAGCCTCGAGTTCCCCAGCAATAATTCATTTTCTATGCTAATGATGTGTGCTTTCTGATGGCAATAATAATTCCTACTGATGTCACAGAATTGCTGTGAAGCTTAAATAAGACAATATAGGTAAACATCTTTTGTAAACTATAAAAGGCTGTACAAATATAAGTACTGGCAAAGTGACATTTTGAATATTTAATGACCAGTAGTCCCTGGCCTTGACCAATCCAAACAGTCTTCAACCACAGCAGTAGGATCCAGTAGGCGTCCTTCCCAGCCAGGTGTTGACTCTTTAGTTGCTAGATTAGAGGAAGATTTGGAGTTCCCTGGAGAAAAAGCTGAGGTAAGTGGGACCTAATGGAGAGAGACTAAAGGGGCTAGGTCCACAGTAATCAAAAAGTAGTCTGATAACAAGTAGTGTGCTTCCAACTTCCATCAGTACAATATGTTATTGTTCAGAAAAAAAGAACAATACTCTTTTAATCATTTGCAAAAAAAAAAAAGTGAACATCCACTTTATTTTTTTATTTAAAAAAAAGTCTCACTTTCTCACTCTTGGTAGAGTGCTGTGGCAACCTTAAACTCTTGGGCTTAAGTGATTCTCTTGCCTCAGTTTCCCTAGTAGCTGGGACTATAGGTACCTGCCACAGTGCCCAGCTATTTTGTTGTTGTTGTTTAGCAGGCCCTGGCCAGGTTTGAATTCACCAGCCCGGGAGCATGTGGCTGGCACCCTAACCACAGAGCTATGGGCAGCCCCCCCATTAATGTCAACTTTTAAATAGATACTCATATATGTGTTTTTTCAAAAAGTATGCTCAATTATAAGCAAGGATCTTTTACATTCCACGGTTTATAGTATTATTACACAACTCAGTTAAACCTGAAAAACCTACTAACAAAGCCTAATTTTTGAGGACTTCATTTTTTCCCCTTAGAAATGTTCAGGATACAACCTTGAATTACTCAGTGTACAAAAATTAGGAAAATTTGAACTAACGAGTTAAAAGATAGTGGACACCAATTTCAACAAAAACAAAACAGAGATTGTAATCACTAAATAGACCGTTAAACAGCCATTATGACTATGCGCAAAGAAGTACAAATGAACATGCTCAAAACAAATGGAAAGATAGGAATTCTCACCAAAAAAATAGAAGATGGGCCAGGAGCAGTGCTTCCTGCCCATAATCCTAGCACTCTGGGAGCCTGAGGTAAGTGGATTGCTGGAGCTCAGGAGACCAGTCTGAGTAAAGCAAGACCTCATCTCTACTAAAAATAGAGAAATTAGCCAGGCATTGGCAGGTGCCTACATTCCCAGCCACTCGGGAGGCTGAGACAAGAGGATCTCTTGAGCTTAAGAGTTTGAGGTTGCCATGAGCTATGATGTCACAGCACTCTACCCAGGGTGAGTGAGTGAGACTCTGTCAAAAGAAAGAAAGAAAGGAAGGAAGGAAGGGAAAGAAAGAAAGAAATAAGAAAAGAAGTGAGTAGAAGTCTAAAAAATGAAAAATAAAATATCTGCAATAAAATATTCACTGGATGAGCTTAGTAGCAGAATGGAGATGACAGGGAAAAGAGTCCTTGAACTTGAAGAGAGATCAATAGATATTATTCAATCTTTTTTAAAAATTTCTTATAGCATAACTGTGTACATTAATGCAATCATGGGGTAAGTGTGCTGTTTTCATATGCATTTTGAAATACTCTCTTCAAACTGGTTAACATAACCTTCATATCATCCTCTTAGTTATTGAGATAAGACATTTATACTCTACTTTTAGAAAGATTCACTTGTACCCTTGTAACATAAACCATGGAGGTGACCCCACCCATCACCCTCTCTCCCCCCATCCACCCCCCTTACCTCCCTTCTCCCACCCCCTTCCCATATTCTAAGGCTATAATTAGGTTATGCCATTCCTATAAAAGCTATGAATTAGTTTTAAAGTAGGGCTGTGTACATTGGATACTTTTTCTTCCATTCTTGAGATACTTTGCTAAGAAGAACATTTTTTAATTCCATCCATATAAACATGAAGGAGGTAAAGTCTCCATCTTTCTTTAGGGCTGCATAGTATTCTGTGGTGTACATGTACCACCATTTATTGATCCATTCGTGGGTCGATGGGCATTTGGGCTTCTTCTATGACCTAGCAGTTATGAATTGGGCTGCAATAAACATTCTGATACAAATATCTTTGTTGTAATTCGATTTTTGGTCTTCTGGATATATACCTAATAAAGGAATTGCAGGATCAAATGGCAGGTCTATTTTTAGTTCTCTCAGTGTTCTCCAGAT
>CAUYQV010016900.1:0-31778 GCA_963574575.1 Galagoides demidoff | reverse complement strand
TCAAGCTATCCCCCTGGGTAGAGTGCCATGGCATCACAGCTCATAGCAACCTCCAACTCCTGGGCTCAAGCGAGTCTCCTGCCTCCGCCTCCCAAGTAGCTGGGACCACAGGCGCCCGCCACAACGCCCGGCCATTTTTTCGTTGCAGCCATCATTGTTGTTTGGCGGGCCCTGGCTGGGGATTCGAACCCGCCACCTTAGGTGTACGTGGCTGGCGCCTTAGCCGATTGAGCCACAGGCGCCGAGTCAAAATTAAATATTTTGACATGGTTGTTTGTACCCTCACATTAATCTGAAATAAATTTACTTTTCCATTTAAAAAAAAAAAAAGCTCTCTTAGATAAAGTGCTTCCTTAGCACATGCCGGGCTTGGAGTCACTGCTCTGTGAATCACCACTATGATGATTTTGGTGACGAAGAGGTGGAGGAGGGATTCTTCCTCCTGGACATGTTGGAACTTTGCTGTGCTGGCTCTGACCCTGCACTCCCAAAACCCAGGGAGAGTTTGAAGGTACCTCAGAGGAGCAGGTCACAAGCCAGTGACTTGTTCATGTGCGAGGATGGGGTGAGTGAGATCCTCTGAGTGGAGACCCCTGCACTGCGCCCCTGCCCCCTCCCCAGCATGGGAAATGAAGCAGAGGCAGAGGCTACCAGACAGCACCCACCTCTCTCCTTGCATCCTCTCCTTGGAGCAAACATTGACCCCTCCAGGGTCATCTTAAAATGTAGATACGCAGGGACAATGTATATCTTAGTAGCTGCTGGGGTTAGTTCTCTGTTCTGGGTCCCTCTGAGAAAATGGCACAGCCCACTGCCCCTCATTTTCCTGAAGGCAGCCTGGGGAGTGGAAAGGTTTACGCTGGCATTTTAACCAGCCCTGGGAGATGAAGGGCAGCCCTCTGTCCCCTCCTCAATGCTGAGCTCAGAGGGGGTGGTAGCCAATACTAAATAAACTTGTGTTTATTTTTCTAAGAGTTCTGGACAAGGGTGTGGGGAGGTGGGTGTATAACTCGGGTTTTAGGAGGAGCCCAGGCCTTGGGGAGGATGATGAAGCCTTCTGTTCTACCCTCAGTCGTGATGCTAGTAGGGGTGATTCAGGGTGTGTTTCATGATGGTCAGAATCGCCATCCACGTCTCCTGGGCTGTGGGGATGATCTGTGTGGCCGGCAGCAGGAAGCCATAGCGCCCCGTGTCCCGGAGCTCGAAGCTGAATGCATACTTGATACCACTGTCATAGGCCCAGTCAACAGTGATCCCACTGGCCACGTCTAAAAAACGAAAGGACCCAAAAGTGTCCCCCAAAGGAAGAAGTTGTGGCCACAAGTTTGTGTGGAGAGAGGGCCCCCGCCCATCCAGACCAAGCTTCCTGCCTAGCCCTCTAACAGGCCCACACCCACACTTCCAGCCCTTTCTCCCTGAAAAAGAAAGTTCCTGCTGGCCCAGACTTAGGCTCTTCCCCCTCAGGTAGCCTTGCAGCAAGCCAGGCACCAGGAGTTGTGTGTGAATGTGTGAATGCTGCAAGGAAACAGCTGCCTGGGCACCACGGTGTGCCCTTCTAGCCAGATGTGGGAAACAGTGTTGGCCTAGCTCAGCTCTATCCATGGCACTGGCCGTGGCTAGCCAGGCCTGCCCCTGCCCGACCCCATGTGGAGATGGCATCTAAGGTAGTGCCAGGGAGGCTCACTCACAGAGGGTGGTGCTGATGCTGCCAAAAATGTAGTGGATCCCGTGGACCTCGTACAGGGCCTTCACCGCATCCTTGGCAAGATTATACTGTGAGATTACATGCACAGGGTGAGGCCGGGGCACAGAGGGCTCCACACACTCCTGCACCCTCACCAGCTGCCGAGAGGCATAGACTTGGGAGTCCTGGGAGTTGAGTATGCAGACGGTCCTCATGAGCAGGGAGCACAGCTCCTCTGGCTTTGAACTTGATCACATGTGAGAACAACATACTTCCCCTCCCCCAACCATGGAGTCTGTTGGTCCAGATCCCTGTTTCCCAAGTGAAAGCCGAGACCCTCTGGGAGTGTATTAGATATAGGTTTTCCCAAGGAAGGGTCTTCTTCTGCCCAAGCCCTAAGTGACCAGTCTCACCAACTCCCTCTGGTTTGGAACAGGCTTCAGTGATTGGCCATAAGGGTACATGAGCATCTGAGAGTAGCTGTGGATGGAGATCAGGGCCTTGAAGTTCCCATGGGCTGTGATGAAGTTCACAATGGCAGACACTTCTGGCTCAGACTGAGGGGATGGCCCATGATAAGTCTCTGAGCAGGGGTTGTTGTTAGAGCCATTTCCTGGGGGTAAAACAAAGTCACCCACCAGGTTGGACTCCCCAAGTGTGGCAGAGACACTTAGCACTCTCTCAGAAAATACCCTCATGGGCCCCTACATTTCCCAGTCTGCTTTGTGGGTTGGTTGAGGTCATGTGACTACTTCTGGCCAATGAAAATGTGAGCAGTGACACAGTGGTCTAATCAGAGCTCACTGTAACCTCAAATTCTTGGCCTCAAGGGATCCTTCTGTCTCAGCCTCCCATATAGCTGGGACTACATCTGTGAGTCACCTCTCCTTCCTTTCTTCCTCTTCCACTCCTCTTCTGCTTTCCTCTTTTCTCTAAGGGCCATGTTGTGGTGAGCCAGATTGGACTGGTAACAACTTACAGATGAGGGACACATTTGGAAGAAGCCATCCCAGTTTCTCCTCTCCCCCCTCCCTGGAATGGCTCTACACAAGCCTGATCCAGAGACCAGTGATCACCCCAACTTCTGAAGCCTCTTGAGGATCCTGCAGCACCCCTCCTGACTACCCTTGGGGTAGGGTGCTGTCCCAAGGACCAGTTCAGATGATGCTCTAGGAATGTAGCACATAGGTTCTCCCTAAGAGTGCAGAGTGGGAGGGATGGTCTACAGATTACTCATTGCACAGCAATTAAATTAAGGAATAATATAACCATAAACAAAACCTCTCTGCCTGAATCACCAGCTCAGACACACTATTTCTGGCCACAGACAGGCCCAGAGGCATACTGTCACCAGGGAGCACATCTCCTCTTGGTTTGTTGGTCCTCACCTGGACTAGGGCCCTGCTCTGAAGGGGATGTGCCTGCAGACAGCAAGGGGGTAAAAGGCAGCCCCCCATGCTAAAGTGGGCCTACGAACAGTGGCCTTGTTTGTTGTGTCTGCCGGGAGCCTTTGCACCTGCTCCACTTGATGAATGACAAATAGCAACAGATGCGCAGAGCGGGAGGCTGAAAGCTTTGTCTGCTTTTGCAGCCCACGCACAGAAAGCAGTTCCCCTGCCAACGACCAGGTGGCTTTGCCCAAATATGGAGAAACACTTCAGGCCATTAGTTCTGGTTTGAGCTAAGCAGAATAAACTAATCTTCCCCTGGCCAAATGGGAATTAGCTGCCTGCGTCTCTGACGTTCACAGTCAAGGTCCTCTGAGCCTGCCTGCTTCACAAGTACCTGCTAATGGATTCATTAGCTATTTATTTTTCCTTCTCTAAAAATGTAATTTGTAGCAAGGGGAAATCTGTGGAAGGACATGGTAAATTATTAAAAACGGTGATCGTTGAGTAGTGGGATTATGAGAGCTCTTTGCCCCCTGTGGGCTTTTTTCCCATAATTGTTTTGTACATTGTATATGTACAGATTTTTTTTCCTGTGGTGAAACCCACAGAAGTTATTTTCTTTACGAGGTAATTTATCTTGCTGCTAGCCAGTCTATCTTGGGGTCCATGGACACTCGCTCCAGTCAGTTCTGACGGGCCCCCATGATGCCCACCCAGGCAAGCATGTGGTCACCTAGAGGTAGAAACGCCTAATTTGCATGGTCTTGTGCTCTTGTACAAATAGTGCTGTCCAGAGCCCACCTCTCAGGCAATCCCAACACTGTGGGCTGGAGGCCTCGCTCCCAATGCATCTTACTTTTCAATGAGAACAGAGCCCAGGAAGCCAGATTTTCAAAGCAATAGGCATCCAGAACCAGAATGCTCTATCTCACTGCTTTTGATGCCAGCCTGTGGGTCTGCTGGGCAATGCCAATGGCACTGTCCCCTGTGGAGCCAAATCCTGATCTGCTCTTAGAGCATGGATGCTGTGTCTGGGGCCAAGGGCTATGTCTATTCTGAAGACTGTTCTGGCTAGACTCAGCATCCCACCCATCAGACTGCTGCATTGCCAGGGTCCGTGTACCTGTTTCTGAGCTTTCAGGGGGCCTCAGTATCCCTGTCTAGTCTCTGTGCCCCGGGCATGGTAAGGGAAAAAAATCAGGGAAGAACATCAAGGAACTTAGAAGAAAGCTGCCTACCCCTCTCACTGGGCTCATACAGCCCTGCAGGTGTGCACCAAGCCAGCTGGCCAAGAGTTACAAAGTAGCCAGACAAAAGTAAAAACTAGACCCAAATCAGCAATGATGATTTAAAAAAACAAAACAAAACAAAAACAAAATTGGCGCATCTTACCGTATATTTGAACTATTGCTCTGGCCTCCCCAAAGGGTAAGTGTCAGGTCCCTTTCTCAGGGAATGAGTCCATAGGCCTTTCCTTGTGCTGCACTCCCTTCAGGGAAGAGCTAGGAATATTTTAGGGATACCATAAACTCTGGATTTTGAAAGCCAACAAGACTACTTTGCACCTCCTTAAGCCTTTCTCTGCCAGGTTTCGGATTTGGCTGTCATGGCTAACTCTCATATCAGGATCTGGGGGCTCCTTTAACTATTTCTCGTGAAGGCTTAGCATCTGTGTACACATGGGTTCAACCTCTCTGCTAATCCCACGGCTGCTCCTACATGTGTGCGTGCCTGTCCCTGGCCATGACTCACATACATTAGCTCAGTACTTTGTCCTGTGCCACCCAAGTTATGAGCCGGGGTTATAATCTGACCGGGTGGGAGAACCTCCCAAGGACCAACAACTCCCTCTCCAGCCCTGCCTCCAGGCCCCGCAGATCTCCATACCTCCAAAACCTGACTTCCAGTTCCTGTTGAGATCCACGCCAATGCAGAAGATTCCAGGTCTAGTGGACTTGTTCTTTCGCCACAAGCGGTTCTGACAAAGCCCAAGTCAGGTGACCTCATTCACCGGGCCAACTCCCAGGGTGGGAGCCTCTGACATTGGGGGGGTAGATGCTGAGGGGCCAGGGAGGAGCAAAGGGGAGGAATCACTAGAACAGGATGGGGCTGGCATAGGGCTGGGCCAAGGCTGCAGATCAAGGACTTCATAATTGAAGTCAGGATCTAGGGACAGGCCTGACACAGGCTGTCAATAGCGCCCTTCCGTGGGCAGCAGGAAGGCGGTCAGAGGGCAAGAAACCACAGGTGCAGTGCCTGAGCACCCTCCTGCCCTCGGTGAGGCTCTCTGCAAGGACCCCTGCAGGGGCTGGCTCCTGGAAGTGCAATGACCTTTCCTCCATGCCCCTAGAATAGACTCCCTTCCCCTGTGCTCCCCAGGTGCCCTCACCATGCTGTGGGTAAAAGCAAACCCATCAGGGTTGGTGACAAGCTCTATGAAGATGTCCATGGCTTTCAGTATGTCTGTCATGACGTTGTTTTTACCATATTCACTGACAATCTGCAAGAAAAGGTGAGGGGTGGGAGGTCTCTCCTGGGAGGTGGTATAGGACATTTGCACAGAGGGTGGCTGCAGGATGGGATGGCATGAGACTATCAAGGACATCCTTCACAAAGAACCAAAAGCTTGCATTTTAAACAACTGGAAGGCAGAGGATAAAAGTGGGTCCTGTGCTGCAAAAGGCCAGAGCACATAGTGGATGTTCCAAAGGGCAGGAGGGGAGAGAGTAAAATGTGGCCACTGGAGGTGCCCATAAATAGTCGCCAGCCCCTCCCCAAGTTCCAGCCCCATCACTGCGCCCTCGACCGTGGGTCTATGCTGACCTTCTTGGCCGTCCAGATGCCAGTAGCATGGGTGATCCACTCCCGGGAGTGAATTCCAGTGTCAATCCAGATGGCTGGGCGCCGAGAACCTCCAGTGCTAAACTGGGAAAAATAACCAGGCCCCAAACAGAAGTTCGACCTGAGACAGCCACTGTCCCTGGGCTACTTGGCCTGGAGGGAGGCCTCAGATGTATCCTTTCTGCCTGGGCAACTCTCTACATGCCAGATGTGCTTAGCCCAAGAGAGGGTCTATGTGAGGGTACCTGTGTGGACCCAACAGTGCACGAAGAGGGTGAAACAGCTTGGCAATACACAATCCCCTTGGAGAGCAAAGCAATCCAGCCAGAAGCACCAAATTTCCCAGGATTGAAAGTATCTTATAAGAGACTAGTGTTTCTCAAAATTTAACGGGCACATGAATCCCCCAGAGATTTTGATTCAGTAGCTGTGGGGAGGGGTGTGAGGTTCACCATTTCCAGCAACATCATCAAGGAGATTTTGATGCTACTGAACAAGAACCGCACTTTGAGTAGCAAGGCTTTAGGCTAGGTGTGAGGAACCTGCGGCCTTCTGGGTCCTTAAGACCAGACTTTTGACTGAATCATCCAAATTTTGCAGAACAAATCCTTTTATTTTTATTAACATATTTTTGTTCAACTTTTATATTTTTATTTCTTTCTAAAAAGGAGTGTATTTAAAGTACCAGAGAATAAAATAAGTTACAACAAAATAATCCTCCCAGATTGACCAGCATAATTAGAACATCAGTAAGCCATAAGGGCTAAATTGATGGCTGCTATGCTCATGATTTAGTTCTAACTTCCCCCGCCTGACTGGCGCCACTGCCGCACCAGGCTGGCTAGTGAGAGTTTATGGGGGTCAAGTATGCCAGTCTGTTATCAGCTTTTGACAACAGTGTGCTGTGTTTCTGTTTGAAGTAGAATTTGTGAATAGTTGTGCAGCTCAACAGTATTTCTTAGTTCTGTGTGCTTAACAGCCTATCACGTCCAAGAAGACCAAGAAAACACTGAAGGAAGGAAATAGGTTTTTTAATGAGGATTGGGAATTGCAATATTATCTTGTTTCTGCTCAGGATAAGATGATTTGCTTGCTTTGTGATATTGCAATATCAACATTAAAGAAATTCAATGCTCATCAGCATTTTAACACTCCTAAAGGCCACAAATACTTTAAGGGAGAGGGAGAGGTACAAAATGTTCTATTGCAGAAATTAAAAGATGAAAAGCAAAAGCAAAGACAGTTCTTTCAAGAAGCAATAAGACCTGGACATAATGCTACTGCAGCAGCTTACAAAGTAGCTTAGATAGTCAGAGAAAAAAGAGAAGCCAATCTGTGGTCCAGAAATTGTGAAAAAAAGGCACTGTTGAAGCTGTAGGATGATCAGACCCTGATACTGTTACAAGGAATAAACAACTGCCTCTTCCGAGGAGAGCCATACCTGAGCACCATGAATTAGCCTTCAGATTAGCAGACACCTCCATGTAATACTTCAGAATGAAAATGTACATTATTCAGTCACTTTGGATGAATTAACTGATGCTACTGACACTGCACGGTTTTATACTTCATTCACGTCATAACAGAAGATTTTCTTTGCTACAAAGAGTCACTTTGGGCACGCTTATGAACAGAATACAGGGAATAGGTATCTTCAACTTGCAAGACAAATGTTGTGAAGTTGGAACGAATTTGGTAAATTGAGTTAGTATATATACAGGATGCCTTTCACACCAGGGACAACATGAAGAGTTTATTGCACAGATAAAAAAGAAACTATGAACAGATCCAGATGCCCTCATTTCTTTTCATCGGATCTTGCATGGCAAAATCTCTGTGCTAAAGCTCCTACTTTAAGTGACACTTTGCAACAAGTTGTAAGTATTATTTAATGATAGCATATTTGTACAAATGCAGCATGACATAGTCAGTTCTTTAACATGCTGAAGTTGAAGAATTAGGTATTCCGTGTGGATTTGCTATATCATGCTGTAGCATGTTGGCTATTGCAGGCACATGTGTTAGCCAAAATTTTACCTCCGTTAGAACAAAAATTTTACAAAGAACAGAATCAGCAATGTGAATTACTGAAAGAATATTCCCAGCCTGAGCTAGAGCAAGACTCCATCTCTACTAATAATAGAGAAACTGAGGTAAGAGAATCGTTTGAACCCAAGAATTGGAGGTTGCTATGAGCTATGATGATACCATGGCACTCTAGCCAGGATGACAGCTTGAGACTGACTCAAAAAAAAAAAAAAAAGATTTCTATAAGAATTCAGCATTTCTGTGTGGTATGTCAATTCAAGATGATTTGAATATTTCTTTGCAAGGTAAAGCTATGTTTCTATATGATACATGGCAAAAAAAAAAAATCATGCGTTTCACAAACAGCTACTTTTCCCAAAACACTTCTTCTTCAAAAGGAAATTTTGGATGAAAATTTTCCCTGGTTAGCAAAGCTTATCAGACCTATTAATTGGAGAATACAATGAAAGAGAATACTCTGAGAATCATGATGACATCACACTCAAATTAGTATTTCAGCCTCACCTAGTTGATATCTCCAAGGCCCCTAAAGAACTATAGATGGAATTTATTGAGCTCTCAGTAGATGACATTTTAAAGCCATTGTTTGATGCTAAGAAAGATCTAATTAAAATATGAAAAAGTGCAGTACAATACTCATGCCTTCAGAAACATGCCCCCAAAATGTTTTCTTGTTTTTCAATTACCTATTGGCTGTGACTCTACATTCTCCTACCTAACCAAATCAAGGTGCCCCTAAGGTCACAAATACTGATACCCATGTAGAGAATTAACTGAAACTGTAGACCTCCATGCTGCAAGCAAATATTCAAATGCTTTCCAACAAAAAGTAGACTTGATGAAGTCATTTAAGTGTTAGTTCACTTTAAGATTAACAAATAGTTTTATTTTTTGGAAATTATTGAGTATGTAGTAGTTAGATTTTTACAAAATAATGTAGATTTTTAAGTATATCTAATTGAAGTATATTTAATTGAAAGCAGCATTGTAGCCAAATTAATGCAGCTTTCCAACAGGACCTGTACTAAGAATTGTTTTCTGACAGGCTCTGCCTTCACCTCCCCTGCTTTCTTCATGACCAAAGGGACTGTGGTTGCCAAGTGGCCCTATGAAGGGCTGCAAAGATCCCTCAGAAACTCGGGCCTCTGTCATCTACCAGAGCCAGATGACATCAGTAATTGGCAAATGGCCCTCTGTGTATCTCTCTTCCCATTTAGCAAATGAAGCAACTGAGGTAACAGAAGAATGCCAATTCATCCACACTCAGGCCCCAAGTCCAGGTGACAACTGTCATTCAGCAGCTCCATCTCCTTAGCAACCCTCCCACCCCTGTTCCTGACCAAGAATGTGCCAGGTCGTGGCATTATCACCTGTCTTTATCTACTAGGATGGGTCCCTGAATGCCACAATCTCAATACTTATGGGTCATTTGAGGACAGAAGAATGTGTGTCTTCTCTCTCCCCAGAACTCTTACCCAGCCACTAGCCCACATGACCTCAGTCTTATGCCAGAGGTCCTCACTGACAAGTCTGGTGGTGGACACTGCAAACTTTTACCTTCAGGACAAGAATGGACCGATTTTCAAAGCTGTTGCCAATCTGAATTTTTGAGACAATGTCTGAATTCTCAGTTACAAAGCTGTCAATCCAGCTATATATCTGAAAAGAATGAAGTTTATCAGACTAGGAGTTAAGTAGGCAGAGGATAAACCCCAGGACCTCTCCAAATATTCTCCTTTCCCTCCCCACCCTCCTAAATGCTTTCTCTCATTCCTCTCAGGTCTAAAAGAACTCAGATCAAGAATTTTAAAAATTGGGCTGGGCACAGTGGTTTATGCCTGTAATAAATGATAGCACTCTAGGAGGCCGAGGCGGGCCGATCACCTGAGCTCACGAGTTTGAGATCAGCCTGAGCTAGAGTGAGACCCCATCTCTAAAAATAGCCAGGCATCATGGCAGGTGCCCATAGTCCCAGCTATGTGGGAGGCTAAGGCAAGAGAATTGCTTGAGCCCAATTGCTGGGAGCTACAATGCCCACTCTTCCAGGGGTGACAAAGTAAGACTCTGTGTCAAAAAAAAAAAAAAAATTGCAAAAATTGAACATGTTGTCAGGACTAAGGACAGTGAATCATGGTCTGGGCAGATTCCCAGGCTCCATGCAGAGCTATGCCTTTACCTGAGAAAGCAGCAGGTGCTGAACCTGGTGAAATACCCAGGTTCAGTCTGTACAGCTCTCTCTAGTTGGAGAGTCTCTCTCTTGCCCCCTGTTCTCAGGCCCATTCAATCCATTTGACAATCTGACAGACCTGGTAGTATTGTTTTTTATCTTCTCACTCCTTTTAGAATTAAGTCTCTTGAAGGAAGGGTTCTGGTCTTATTTATCTTTGGCATCAGTAAATAATGACAGACTACATTAATTCATTCTCTAGTCTTTCAATATACATAACCGAATTAACAATTATATGAAAAAAAATGGATCCTCTACTATGAGCTTTCTGACATGGAAAAAGTGATCATGATAATAGAGTGGACACTATCAATAATGTCATGTCCTTTACACACAAAATGAGACTTTGTCTTGAGTTGCTTTCTGGAGCAGGCATCCCTGTGCCCTCCTTGCATATCCTCCTTTATAAGCAAGTCACAATTAGTCACACCTGCCCTAGCTGGCTGCGAATTTTCTCTAAGAGAAGGCAACTCTGTTTTATTCTGCAAACATGGCTCTCCAATAGCCTGGCTTCCTGCCCCTTACATACCCTAGTAGGCATACCTGGGACCACTGAACACCAGGAGTGGTTATGGAGGAGTACAGATCCCTGAATCCATAGCCAAAGTGCTAGATGCAAAGGCAGCATCTACCTACTCTGTTCTGCCCACGATACATCCTGCCTTACGCTCTGCCTAGTAGACCCATCACTCTGCTCTGTACCTGCGTAGGGTTGTGCAATTGAACTGCAGACCCCTCTCTGGCATCTGAATCCTGGCATCTGGACCTCTCTGAGGCTGTCTGTCTTCCTAACAGATCCTCACCTAATATCTGTTCTGAACTCCTCAAAAGTCAGTCACAGTCTCCCATAGGCCCCAGAGTCCTCCTTTAGTCTCTGTGTGAGTCTGGAGACCCCGAGGGGCCCAAAGGTGCAACAGAGCCCAGTGCTTGACCAGGTAGACCTACCTCCTCCAGGTTGTGGTAAGAGGAGTAACTGAAGCTGCTGGTGCTACGCTCCAGCCGGCGGGATTTCGCCATGGCCGCTCTCTCCTCATCCAGCAGCACCTAGGAGCCAGGGAACACACATTAGGAGGTGAGGGCTGGGCTGGCTGTGCCTCTTCTGAGCCTTTCCTCAGCTGGGTGTGCATAAAGACAGTGGTGACACAAGAGGATGAGCCCCCGGGAGGACGTGCTTGCTGGCTGGGTGACTCTTCTGCCTGGCAAGCTGGCATTCATACTATCATTTCCCAAACAAGCACAGAGCGAGGAGTCAGAGAAATGAGTTCTGAGTCTGCCTCTGCCACTAACTTCCTGTAGCCTTTGTTTTCTCAGCTTAAAAATTGGGTCTGAAACACTTGCCTTGCCACGTCAGTGGATAAAAGTGTAATAATAGATATGAAGGTGTTTGGGGAAAAGGTGTTCACAGTCTACTGCCAACATTTTTTTGGACCCACAAACACTCTGTTAAGTCAGAATCCAAGATGAAGTGTGTATACTACTCCCCTGGGGGGAACAGAGAGCTCCTCTGACTCCCAATATTGACTCTACTCCCAGGAAGCAGCTTAGACAATGGGTATGCAAGCCATTTATAATGGCATGTATAGACAATGCCATAATAATAATAATAATTATTATTATTATTGAGACAGAGCCTCAAGCTATCGCCCTGGGTAGAGTGCCGTGGCATCGCAGCTCATAGTAACCTCCAACTCCTGGGCTCAAGCGATTCTCCTGCCTCCACCTCCCAAGTAGCTGGGACTAAAGGCGCCTGCCACAATGCCCAGCTATTTTTTGGTTGCAGTCATCATTGTTGTTTGGTGGCCCCAGGCTTGATTCCAACCTGCCAGCTCAGGTATATGTGGCTGGCACCTTAGCCACTTGAGCCACAGGCACTGAGCCAATAATTATTATTATTAATGTGCCAGTGACCCCTCACACACCATGTTAACTGCCTCCCACACATGTATAGGTGAGCCAAAAGCAATGCCCTTATTGGCACTCGGTCCTCATGTGGTACTTCCTACTAACCACAGAGAGGGTACCTAGTGTCTAGGTGGGTCACCACTCACTACTCAGACCACCCACATCATCCTGGGGCATTTTCTCCAGCAGATGCCCTCATATTGGCCCCCAGGGATTAAGGAACCCCAGGATTGAGCACTGGCTGTCCAGTGTGGGAAGTGCCTCAGAGGACTCTGAGAAACCATCTTTATTAGGCTGGGTGCGGTGGCTCATGCCCATAATCCTAGCTCTCAAGGAGGCCAAGATAGGTGGATTGCCTGAGCTCAGAGGTTCAAGACTAGCCTGAGCAACAGCAAGACCTCATCTCTAAAAATAGCCAGGCATTGTGGCAGGCGCTGTAGTCCCAGCTACTCTGAAGCCTGAGCCAAAAGAGTCTCTTGAGACTAGGAGTTTGAGGTTACTGTGAGCTAGGACACCACAGTACTCTATGGAGGGCAACAAAATGAGATTCTGTCTCAAAAAAAGAAAGCAAGCATCTTTATCAACCCAAACTGCCCTTTGTTCGCAGTTCTGGGTCACAAGTCAGTCTTCAGGGTAAGTTATTTGGGGCTAAGGCCTTTGTTTACAAAGCAATTTTACACTCATTGTCTCACTTGAGCTGGTCAGATGACTGATAATGGGGGTAGTAATTAACTATTTGTGTTTTCCAGATAAGAGACTGGAGAGGTAAAAGTACCTAAGGCAAAGCTAACAAAGGGCAGAGTGAGGTAAGAACCAGATATCCCCGGTCCCTAGTCTTTCGTTCCTTGAGGCTAGCTATCAAGTAAAGGCCAAAGAGGAAAACACGAACACAGAGATCCTGTAGTTCCAGCTACTTGGGAGGCTGAGGCAGAGGATCACTTAAGCCCAAGAGTTTGAGGTTGCTGTGAGCTGTGATGCTTCAATACTCTACCCAGGGTGACAGAGTGAGACTCTGTCTTTAAAAAAACAGAGATACGTATCTCTGTCTGTATGTGTATGTATGTGTGGAGAGAGAGCATGCAAATATATAAAATGTCAATAGCTAAAAACTTCACCATCCTATTCTTGCAATTTAAAAGTTTATTACAATAATGAAAACTTAAGGACCGCCCCCAGAGACACTACAATGCCAGAAATATATACTCAAATGCTAATAATTCCTGTTAGGATAGAAAGATTGGGATTTTTGAGTAAATTATTTTCTTTGGCCTATTTTTGCATTTTGGCCATATGCTCATATAACTTCAATAAGTAAGAGCTTTTTGGCTCAGCGCCTGTAGCTCAACTGGCTAAGGCACCAGCCATATACACCTAAGGTGGTGGGTTTGAATCCAGCCTGGGCCCACCAAAACAATAATGATGGCTGCAACCAAAAAATAGCCAGGCGTTGTGGCAGGTGCCTGTGGTCCCAGCTACTTGGGAGGTTGAGGCAGGAGACTCGCTTGAGCCCAGGAGTTGGAGGTTGCTATGAGCTATGATGTTACAGCACTCTACCCAGGGAGATAGTTTGAGGCTCTGTCTCAAAAAAAAAAAAAATAAATAAGAGCTTTTAAGTGAATAATAGCAAAACCAAAAAGCCCTAATGGTTAATGCTAGCTTCTATCCCAGGTGCCCCACCCCATCTACTCTAATGAGACCTGCTTGGTGACTGTTGTCTCCGAGGCCTGGTCAACTTTGCTTATGACTCTCAAGTTCATAGATTGCAAAGTGGGACTGTGAATCAAGGTTTGGGGTTCCGTGTATTTCATTTTTGAGCACTGACAACATGTGAGACAATTACAGCTGCAATGCTCTAGCTGAACCACTGGGCTGGGGACATCCCACTCGGCAAAGCTGGGTTTGCTGGCTATGTTATATATGGCCGGGGAGCCCCAATCCTCTCTGGCCACTCACAAACCCCTCTGGGAAGTTCTAACAAAAGGACCGTGTCTTCTTCCCAGGAAATTGACCCAAATCTCAGCAGCCCACCATGACCGATGTGTGCTGGCCACTTGGGCCGGTTGCTGCCAGCTGTAATGAACAGCTGCAAGGAAGACAGGGGCCAGGCCAGCCTGAGAATGAAGTGAAAGTATCCCAAGGGTCTGGGGGCGGGCCTGAGGTAGGGGTGGGGAGGTGGGGGTGGAGGACAGGGAGAAATGGGAAAGAAGGACCAGAGGACCCACTTCTTCCCACGCAGCCCCAGGATACCCTCAGCAAGACAGCTCCCATGGGACTGTCTTTTGTTCCATAAAACAGCTTGGAGGCAAATGGGAAGTCTGCACCAAACTGCAAATAACTTTCCCCACACCCTTGCAGCCTTGTGAATGGATATGACACCCTCTTACAAATCGGGAATGCTCGGGCCTCACAGCTGGGGCCCAATTCCAGGAACATGAATCTGCCCTGGCCTGAAAAATGGCCGGGTGCTTGCTCTGCTCCCTGGGGCTGAGGGAAGGGGCTGGGCCCTGAGAATGCAGTCTCACCACAGGCTCAGGAAGGCCTAATTACAGTCCTGTCAGGCTCCTCAGGAGAAATAAAAAACAAAACAAAGAAACAACAACTCAGAAGTAAGCCATTTGCCTCCCTGGAAGGCAGTAACCTGACAGGGAAAGTAATACCATGGTGTGAATTAATTTATGAGGGGGACATTGAGCAGAGGACAGCACCTCCGGCTGGGGGAGGGGAGGCTTGAGGGGAGCAGGACCTCTCAGCAGCTGAGCCCCAACCACAGACACACGGGAACTGCAGCTCAGGGAACAGAGGGGCTAGGGAGCTCTATGGCCTTCTCTTCCAGTAGCAGCTATGGTCCCTTGGCACTGTACATGGGGTGGCTGGCTGCATATCTGACATTGTGAGAATGGACCCCTAAGGTTGAGGCTAACCACAGGGCTTCACAGCCCAACAGGCTAAGTCAAAAATCCCACACAAACAAGTGAGGAGCACTGAGCAGGGCGGCATGCCAGCCTAGGAGTCACACTGTCTCAGATTAAACCTGCATGTTGTCACCGACGTGGGCAAACTACTAACCTCTCCATGCTTCCATTTCCCCTTCATAAAAGGGGTTCATGTCATCACCTACTTTAGCACATACTTTAAAAGTATTCTCCTCCTCTTTTTCCCTCTTCCCCCTCACTATTCTCTACTCTCCCTCTCTCTCTTCTCTTCTCCACTCTCTCATCTCTCTCGCCTCATTTTTCTCCCCCTTCTCTTTTCTCTCTTCTCTTCTCTTTTTCTCTCCTCCTTGGTGCTGCTCCACAGCCTCCCTCCCCCACCAATAAAGACCTTTCGTACCAAAAAAAAAGGGTTCTCCTGAGGCTCAGAAGGGCTTACACATGCTACAATGTTCTAAGCTCACCAGAGCTTAGAACATTGCCTGGCATGTAGTAAATGCTAGTAAATGTTAGTTATGAGGATGACACCTGGAGTGACTCTGTGATGGGTTAACTACAGGCATGGCCAGGAAAAGACTCCTCCAGAGCAAAGATGGCATCTGTGGGATTTAGGTGGGAGACCCCCTTTCACCGACATCTGTCAAGTCAGTCAGCACCTGCCCTTCATGTGGCCAGGGAAGGACCTGGGTCCCTGTCTGTCCCTGCTCTGTAATACAGCCAGGCTCTGCGTCTCCCCGGACCTTACCATGGCTGCTCTTATCCTCCCTGCCTTCTCCTCTAATCTCCCCACACACTTCCTCTCCTCTCTAGAGCAGCCATCCACACCCACATCAGCTAACAGCCTTTCCATCTTTGAAAGCCTGCTGTTTAAACAGAAAGCATTTGTTGACTGCACACTATAAGCTGGGCTCTGAGGATATAGCAGTCAACAGCACAAAACTGCCCTCATGGAGCCCACATGGAGGCCCCTGGAGGAGACATAAACTTGTGGTAAGAAGAGCAGTGAAGGAAGCAGGAGGAGGACAGGAGTTGGGGAAGGAGGGGAGAAGAGGACACAGTTTAAAATAAGGTGGGTGGCGCCTGTGGCTCAAAGGAGTAGGGCACTGGCCCCATATGCCGGAGGTGGTGGGTTCAAACCCAGCCCCGGACAAAAATGGCAAAAATAAAATAAAATAAAATAAGGTGACATGGGAGTAATTTCTGAAAGCAGGGAGGGAATCAGTTATGCAACTATCTGCAGGAGCAGAATTCCAGGTATAGGAACCAGCAGGTGGGAAGGCGCTGAGCTATGAGTATAGTTGAGAGCCCTGAAGCAGGAACAGGGCAAGAAGCAGGAGGAAGGCCCTGTGTGGCTCAGAGTGGGCAAGGGGAGAGCAGTCAGCGCCGCAGGCCAGAGAGAAGTGACTGCTATGTCACAGAGCTCCCCAAACCCTCCTGAGGACTTTGGCTCTCAGGGAATGAGCCAGGAAGCCACTGGAGGATGTTAAGCTAAGGAATGCCCCATCAGACATGCATCTGGCTGCTGTTTTGAGATGAGGCAATAAAGAGTCAAGGGTGGGATTGGGGAGAACAGCTAGAAAGCTAATGGAATGATGCAGATGAGAGACGATGGTGTCTTGGCCCTGGGGTGGCAGGGGATGTGTTAAACTATATTAAGAAGGCAGCACCCTCAGGATTTGCTGGTAGATTGAATGTGAGGTGTGAGAAAAGAATCAATAATGACCCCAAACTTGTTGTCCAAGCAACTGGAAGGACAGTGTTTTCCTGATCTGGGAAAGGCTGCAGAGGAGCAGATGGAGGGCCAGGGGAGCTTGGTGAAGGCCTGGAAAGTGCAGGATGCCCACTGGACACCCACAGTTAATAAATATTTATTTTGAGGGCAGAAATGCCCGGTAGGCAGTTGGACGTGGGAGTCTGGAGCTCAGTAGAGAAGCATAGCTGGAGACATAACATGAGAGTCCTCAGGAGAAAGAAGGTGTTTAATGCCATGATCCCAGATGAGGGTAGGGAGGAGCAGAGGAGCGGTCCAAGGACAGAGCTGGAAACAGGAAAACAATGGGTAACAGAGCAGCCAGAGACTAGGATGGCCCGGGAATGACTGGGAAGTGGAGAGAAGGAACTTTTCCAGGGAGGAGAGTGACCAGTGTGCTGATGGAAAGTGAACACTGAGAGTTGACCAGGGGGGTTGGACCTAACTGTTGCACATGCCACTGTGAGGGCAGCCCTGGAGAGAGGTGAGAGGTGCACAGTCTGTCAGGAGACAGGGATGATGCTGGCCCACGGAGTCAGTGTCTCTGGGAGTTTTGCTCTAGCTGAGAAATGGGGTGATGGCTGAAGGGTGAGGGGCGTAGAGGAAAGGGACCGAGAGAGGAATTTTTAAGATAGGAGAAATTACTCTTCATTTGTACGCGGATGGGAATGACTCACTAGAGAGAGGGAGATTGGTGAAGCAATATTTACACTAAATTGGATTCTGCTCTAGATGGTCAAAGTATGGGTGAATTTTGTTTTCTTCTTGTACTTTTCCCTATTTTCCAAATTATCTAACATGAATATTTATTAATTTTGTAATCAGAAAAAAAGCCATTAAAATCCACAGAGCTGATTGCTCAAGTGAAGCTTTTCCATGGTGACTCATCCTAGGGAAAGAAAAAAACAACCCAAAGGGCTGCAAAGAACGAGGAGGTGAAGAAAAATTAAATGCAAATGGAGCTCCCTCAGAATCAGATAATTTCTTGCCTGGCCCACTGCAATTTCCTCACCATCCTCCTCCTGTCAGTCTCTCCTTGGTCCTGGCCTCAACTCAACACTGTCGCTGTCAGAGGAGCTTTTCTTAAATGCAAATCTGATCATGTTGAAGCCCCTCCTTTGGCTCCCCCACAGTTTCCAGGATAAAATCTGACCTTTTCCCATAGCAGAGGATGCCCTTTGCATGGGGTCTGGCCTCGGTCGCCAATCGGGGTGTGGGCCCCCTTCCCTGGACAGCCCCCTTGCCCTGCTGCTCTTCAGCCCACCGTAATTACTGCCTTCTCAGAAGCCATGCAGGGTCTCTTGTGTGCGCTCCCATAGCAACCGCCCTCTCTCCACCAGCCGCTCATCCACTCCATTGTAATCACCGACTTACTCCCTCCGCCCCCATCCCCCCACACCTCTCCAGCTCCCCTGGATACGGGGGCTAGATTTTTTATCTTTGTGTTTCCAGCACCTCACCAGATGCTCAGCACACAGTAGGGATCTCTGTGTCTGTGGCTGGAGCGAATGGCCCCACCACAGTTTTCTCAAACATCCCTTAAGTGACAAGCCACCCGGGTGGGAAGAGGACCTGCTTCCCTTCTCCAAAAATCTCCCTTGCCTCTGACCAAAGTGAAAAACCAGCACCCAGGGTTTCCCAGCCCCCCTCTCAGCCTGCTCCCAGCCACCAAACACAGCCGCTCTTCCTTCCTTTCCTTTTCCTTTCCCTCCATTCAACTGACATTGATTAAGCTCCAGTCAACAGCAGGTCCTACAGGGGGCACTGGGTTGTAGATAGAAAAGGTGGGGAGGGGGGTCTGCGAGACAAAGACCAACACATCAACAGGGTCTCTTTCTAGACTTGCTTTTCCTGGACTGGGCCCTGGAATCATTCATTCAGCAGACAACTACTGAGGGCCCACAGTGCAGAGGATGCTATCCCCAGTACAAGGCTAAGAAGTCCAGTGGACAGGGAGAAAATCAGTCCTGCGTGTGCATCTCTGAAATATAAGACTGGAGGCCAACAACCTGAGCCCTTCCCGTCTGGTTGGCGCCTCTGGGCTCTCCTCCTCTTGGACCCCTCCTCCACCACAGCCACAAATCAACTTGACACAAAGGCATCCCCCACCTTCAGCCCCCTCTAAGCCAAAATGTGATCTCGAGTATGGCAGTCAGAGCTTGATGTGTTGCAGACAGCAAGTTGTTGCTAAAATTCCTGCCTGGCTGGGTTAGGGCCAAGAGTTCAGGGCATTTTCCTGAGAGGGAGTGCAAAGCCCAGAGGGACCCAGGGCATCAAGAGAGGGCAGCAGGGAAGAATGCAGCCCACCAGTTCCAGAGGAGCCAGCGGGGGAGGCTCAGGGGTGACTCTGGGGCCATCCCTGATGTGCAGAAATCAGCAGAAAGTTTGTAGAGACCTCTGCATATCTGTTTGCCAAATGCTGCAGGGTTCCCAGGGCACGAGCAGGAGCAGGGAAATGCAAACTTCAAAATATAGGCCCAGGCTGAACATGAGAATTAAGTTCCAATTTCTTTTGATGTGGTAGCCTCTCTAATCTGTGGGAGTTTCCCTATTTTTGTTTGTGGGGGATTTAATTAGAGAACTGTCCCACCCCCACATGTTGAGTGGGAAACAGATGTGCCTGATGAGGGTTAGTCTTTGAATGGACCCAAGTGCCCCAGCCCTGTGCTCGCATGGGAAAGGAATGCTGCCTAATGCATTGATCCCTCGGCATGCGGTGTCAAGTGTGTGTGCTCCCGGAGACTGTGTTCCCACACTCGGAGCCCTTAGAGGAGATTAGTGGTGTACAAAATGGCTGGGAGCGAATCTATGTGAGCACAGTTCTGCAGGTACAAAGCCAGCAACAGCATCCAGGGGAGGATGCAGCCTTAAGTGATGAACGGCACCCACAGAACCTTTAGGAAGGAGGCTGTGCTACTAACTCCCTTCAGGGGCTCTCTGGGAGATCCCTGAAGTCAGAACGACTGAAACAGAATTTCATGACATTTAGAAAAGAAGCAGGGAGAGGGAGCAGGGAGGCTGGGGCTCCCAGGATGAAGGCCACCTCTGCCTCACCCAAGGGCAGATCTTGCAGCTGCTCCTCCCACAGCAGTTCGTCTGGGGGAATCCTGCCTAGGAGAGATGCCCGGTGCAGAGAGCCCTGTGGTGGGGGCTGGAGGGCACCTGGGGCTCATGCTCAGCTTCTGTCACCGTTTTCTGATTTTCTGGAATAAGGAACTCCCTCAGATGTTGGGTGGCTGGGACACAATGGGGACAGGAAGGAACAGACAGAAAGGCAGAAGCCCTCCAGAGGTGCCTCTCAGCCTGCCTGGGAGAGACCTGAGCTGCCTCCTCCCATCTCCTCCTTTTCCACCGCCATGAGAGTTACCAACCACACTGTGGGCACTTTCTCGTCACGAACTTTGTCCTAGGATTACATTTTCAGGTTTAATCCTTTCCAGGGCATGCTGACAAACACGCAGAAGGAGACCCAGAAACAAAATGTCTCCTTTTAGCACCAAATGTTTCTCCTCCATGTTGAGACCCCATCAGAAAGGAATATGGAAGATGAGAGCCCAGCTGTGACAAGAACTCACCTGGATATCCTTTATCATGATGCTGTAAGCAAGGCCATGAGACTCCAGATAAGCTTTGATTTCTTTCAGTTCAGAGAAAGGAACTCTCATATCCACAGGGAGGCTGGGCCTGGCTGGGGCACGCCAGAAGTCCACCTTGTTCACGAAGGAAAGAAAACCAGTTGCATTATTACAGATCCTTACACACAATCCCTCAGGCACTCTGGAGAGCGAGATAATCTGCTATGCAGTAGTCCCCTTTATCTGAGGAGGATACATTTCAAGACCCCTAGTGGGTGCCTGCAAAAGGCAGATTGTACCAAACCCTACACAGACAGTTTTTTCTTATACACAGACCCATGATGAAGTCTAATTTATAAATTAGGCATAGTAAGAGGTTAGTACCAATAATCAATAATAAAACAATTATAATGATATTCCTACTTTTGCACTTTGGGCTTTTGACTTAATAACTTTTGTTATTAAGTCAAATGAAGATTACTTGAAGATAAGCACCATGGTACCTCAACAGTCCCTCTGATAACTGAGATGGCTAACAGGAGGGGAGCATCAACAGGGCGGACACGTGAGATTTCATCACACTACCAGAACAGCACACAATTTTAAATTCATGAATTGTTTGTTACCTCCTGAACTTTCCATTTAATATTTCCAGACCATGGTTGACTGAGGATAAGGGGGACTGCTACATCTTTAAAAGAGCCCCAATTCTATAACCAAAACCCTAAGGCTGAGCAGAAAGACCAGGACAAACAAAATCCCATGTCGCTGAGTGTTTCCCTAATTTCAAGTGTCCTCATCTCCCCACACATGTCACAGCTTTGCTTGGATCCAAATAACCCTAAAGAGTCCTAAAAGTGAGACTTTAACATTGTCTGGGACATTAACATGGACAGGAATCTTGACCAGGAGAGAGCGACATCATTGCTCCCAACACCTGGAGAGGACAGAAAGGCTGAATCTCCACCCACGTGTCAGCCTTTTGCTATGTCTATTTTTTAATTTGTAAAGTGGAGAGAATTATTATAATACATTAAGAGTCTTGGCAATAGGGACACTCATACAAGTAGGAGGAAGGGCTTTGGGTCAAATCCAGAAATATCTGGTTGTTTCAGCAGCCCTCAAACAAAACCCTCCTACTATAATAGTCGAATAAAATGTTTTCCATTGTGAAAACTTGCAGAGGACAAGTGTTCTCAGAAACAACACTCAAGCTGACAAGGACGAACCCAAATAAAACACAGGTTTGCCAAGCTAAGCCAGTTCACTTGGGAAGCAGATGTGTCCAGTCTCCGTGCCACGTGGCGTCCCACCCGGAGACATCTGTGCCTTCAATGTGGTTTTTGGAAATTTCAGCCATTTGCTGAGAGGCTCCCTGACAGGGTTCTCTCAGCAGCCTCCTGCCCAGGACAGAGTGGTTGGCTGAAGGAGCCGCAGCTCGAAAAGGAAGCACAGCCTTCTGGGCAAATATCCCCGGTTTTTCCTGAAGAGGAGCCACATTTTATTTTTCCACAGTTTTATGCTCTTTGGCAGAGACATCAGGGGGCTGGGTTTGGGATGGGGGGATGGGGAGCTGAAGGTGCAAGCCCTGTGGGGGGATGTCCCCGAGCCCTGAGGAGTCCTCACCTTCTGGGGCTTCAGGCCCTCCAGATCCCTGAGAAGTGAAAGCTGCTTCTCATCTTTGGCCAGGACTCGAAGAACCTGGTCTCTGGAAAAATATGAGGAGGGGTGGAGAATGCCAGGGAGAAGGATTTCTGGAAGGCTGTGCCCCTTGGAAGGGAAGAAGCCAGGAGGCACTGTGTGGGCTGAGGAGCCCTGAGCAGGAAGGACTTGTGCCCAGCTTGGAGGAGCACGCAGTCCCTCAGCCTAGAGCCCTAGGCTCTCTGGCTCCAACAACATACAACCCAGAGGACTAAATAAAACTTCTCCATGCTACTGATGGAAGAAACTAAGATAGGAAAAGGAATATGGAGGGCAGTGTGTGTGTGTCAGAGAGAGAGAGAGAGACAGAAGAACAAAGGGAAAATGAAGAGGAGAAAGGAATAGCTGAGGGGACCAGGATGGGGGGGGGGCGCAGTTTGTCCAAACCCTGTGGAATGTCTCCCCACCTTATATGGGGGAAGCTGAGCTCCTTCCTCTCCCAATGGAGGCTGGGAGGCGGCCCCCAATTGGTGTGAGCTCTGAGGTCTGCCACCTGGGAAAGTGTTGGCTGCCTTCCTGGCTGGCTTGGAGACCATGGGCAGTGAACCCCCTCTCTAAGCTGTGTCTCTCCCCCACTATGCTGTTACCATGGAGTATCTACCTTTTGAGATTTTTGGGAGGCTCAAATCATGTCCATCAGGGCCTGGAGCATACATAATACTAGAATTTACTATTACTCAAAGGGGGACAACACCACACCCATTTTGGGCAGGGGCACATAGTCTTATGCAGGTTAGTAACCTCCTTGAGAAGCCAAGGAAAGCTATGAACCCTTCACCTCCAAAGGAGTATGTACTGTACGTGAAAATGATTACATGTGATTTCAGGGCATTCTTGGAGCCTGAAATCTACCCCTTGGACTCCAGATTAAAAACGCTGGATATGGTGAGGATCACAGCACAGCAGAGCAGCCTGGCCCTGGAGACTGCAGAGCTGGAGGCAGGTTCAGGACAGGAACCCAAATCCTGGCTTCTTTGCCTCCATCAGGCGCCAGCAGGACAGCCACCCCCAGCTGGGACACCAGGTGCCCTAGCTCCCAGCCCATCCTCCCTCTTCTTGTGGAGCAGTCACTCACCCTGTGAAATTCATTTGGCCCAAAGCTGCTGCCAGAATAAAGCTGAAGACCAGGAGCGTCCGCCTGTCCACAGGGCACAGCACGGGGCAGGTCCCTCCACTGGGGGTGCCCTGCATGCTTCTTCCTCCAGGCGAGCTTCAAGGGCTTTCCTGGCACACAGACATGGCCCAGGCCTCAGGACGGTGCAGCACCTAGAGGCCGGCAGGCCCGGCCTGAGAAGGGGTGTTAGGCTTCTGGGGAGACCCCGCGTGTGGCTGCCACACACTAGGCCTCCTGGGAGCTAGGGCCGCCCCTCCCCGCACCCAGACACATCCTCTCCTGGGCAAAGGAGAGGGAAGAGAGAAAGAGGAAAGGCAAGCCCTGGGCTTTTCTTCCTCTCAGGAGGTTTACGGGACCAGCCTCTTGGGAGCATCGAAGCCTCCATCTCCAGAGAAAGACGAGAGTAGCCAGAGCCCCTATGACATCACTGCCTTCCTCCCTCCTCTGTGAAATCTTCTCCTTGGCTCTCCTTCTCCCCCCGCAACCTCCTCGTGCTTTCCCTGGGCCGTGTCCTCCTTACACAGAAGGGTGTGGACATCAGTGAAAGACTGCTAGGCTTACAGACAGAGACTGGGTGTACAATTCCTGTCTAAAAGAGCTGGGGCGACTGACCTGATCTCTCTAAATCTCAGTTTACTCATAAGTTAAATGGGGTTAATAACACCTCCCCTGCCTACTTCACAGGGTTTTGGGGGGTATTAAGGCGAGACAACCAGGGTGAACTGGCTTAGTAAAGCCTGCGAAATGGAAGGTATTATTATTTCAAAGGTATTAGCTCTCAGTCCCAGCTGCATCTTAGATTAAGTGCAACAGGCAAAAGAGGAAGAGAAGAGAATGGAGGAGAGAACAAAGGAATTATCTACTGCACGAGAAGGAACTCAGTCAAGATTCCCTTTTCTCTATCTTCAGGTGGTCACCATTATGCTGGGACAGGTAGTTCGTTTGCTGCTAGACATGAAGATCACTGCAGTCATTATTATAGCTCTCAACAGACAGCAGGGTCAATTCCTCAGTCCTGCCGAAGCCCCACACAGTCCCCTTTATGGTCTGGGGACAGGAGGGATAAAGCAGAGCCAGCACACAAAGCAGTCATATTGGAAGGAAAAAGTGAAAGATGATGCCTGAATGGTAAATGATGGATCTAACAGGAAACCCACGGGAGGTGGGGGAAGGCAGAGACTCAATCCAACAAAGTTGTTCAGCAGAGGACGTCCACAAAAGGCCACTTAGCTGTCACCGGCGATTCTCAGAAGCCCCCCTCCCTATCCATACTTTCCCAGAATGGCCAATTAATTGGCCATGTGTGCAGAGAGGGGAGCTCTTTTATTGACAGAGTGCCCTGCTCCCCCACCCCCTCGTCCTACTTCATTATTTCATGGTTCAGCTGTTCAGACGTGCCAAACTCTCCTAGAACCTGGGCTTTGGGAACTCTCAGACGGTGACATTAGCAAAGGGTTTAAGGACCTAGAAAAGAAAGCAATTATGCTTTTCACCCAAGTAACATTCAGCTTCAGTAGCACCGGGAATAAGAGACTATAAACAAAACAAAAAAGCTCAGAATTTAAAAGAAAAAAGTGGGGATGCTGCTAGTCACCAAAAGTACCCAACATCTTCTTGTTCAAAAGCATCATTTTAAGTCACTAGTAAGACAACTATCCCTGTATTCGGTTTAGGGTGGGGGGAGAGAGAGCAAGAGAGCGAGAGCAAGAAAGAGAGAGAGAGAGGGGAGCAGTTGGGAATTCTCGAGAACTCTATGGCAGCACTTCCAATGGAACTTTCTGTGATAATGGAAATGTTCTATGTCTGCACTGTCCAATAGGGTAGCCACTAGCCACTCGAGATGTGGCTATTGAGACTCAGAAACTGAATGTTAGATTTTATGTAAATACAATGTAAATGGGCACATGTGGCTCCCATATTGACCAGCAGAGCTCTATGGGGATTTGAGGCAGAGACACAGAGCTATGCTTGTCCTAATACCTGGTGTTATCTTATTCATATTTATTCATCTAATTATTTACTCATAAATGTATACTGAAAACCTACCATGTGCCAGGTCACTTGGAAGTAAAACAGAAAGCAACACATACCTGGCCCTTATCTTTCTATTTATTTATTTATTTGCCTTTTTTTCTTTTTCTTTCTTTCTTTTTTGAGACAGAATCTCAAGCTGTTGCCCGGCGTAGAGTGCTGTCGTGTCATCATAGCTCACAGAAACCTCCAACTCTTGGGCTCAAGGGATCCTCTTGCCTCAGTTTTTTATATTTTTAGTAGAGATGGGTTTCTCAATTTTGCTTAGGCTGGTCTCGAACTTGCAAGCTCAAGCAATCCACCCGCCTTGACCTCCCAGAATGCTAGGATTACAGGCATGAGCCACTGCATCCGGCCCTGGCCCTTCCATTTCTAATGGGGTAAGTAAATGATTAATTTTTAAAAAGCACACAGACATTAGCCGGGCATTGTGGTGGGTGCCTATAGTCCCAGCTACTTGGGAGGCTAAGGCAAGAGAATCACTTGAGCTCAAGAGTTGGAGGTTGTTGTGAGCTGTGAAGCTTCAGCACTCTACCAAGGGTGACATAATGAGACTCTGCCTTAAAAAAAAAAAAAAAAAAAAGCACACAGATAAATGTGACCTCATAGTGCAAAGGTAATACATTTGCCTCCAGATAAATGTAAAACTATAGCTTGTGTATGTGCTATAAGGACAAGTAATCTGGACTCCATATGAGCTGAAAGAGGGTTTCCCTACAGAACTTTTGTCGGAGAACTTTTTTTTTCCTATAGGTATATGAGTTTGATATGTAAATAATCCTCCTGAGGTTAAAGAATGCAGGACAAAATATTTTTAATAACTTTTTCTTTTTGAGAGACAGGGTCTCACTGTGTCGCGCAGGCTGGTTTTGAATTCCTGACCTCAAGCAACCCTCTACCTTCAGCCTCCCAAAGTGCTGGGATTATAGGCATGAGCCACCATGCTCAGCCTAATAACAATTTTCAAAATGCATCACTGGTTTGGCACAAAAGCAAAAAGCTACAGATCCCACAAAGAAGTAAAAGCCAGACAGACAGACACCAAAAGGTGAGCAGACTTTCCCCTCCAGATGTCCCTGAACCCTGGTGTTTTCATCTTCCTCCTGGTATCTAGGATCATTTTCCTTCTGCTTCAAATCTGTCTTTTCAGATTTGCCTTTATTAAAGGTCTCTGTTTTTATCTATTTGAAAATTCTCTGTTTTGCTCTCATTTTTAAAACAGTATCACTGGGTATAAATTCCAGGTTGATTATTGTTTTTCTCCCAGCGTATTGAAAATGTTCTTCCACAGTCTTCTGGCTTCGATTTTTGCTGTTAAGAGGTAATAGGTTGGGCTATTTATTGCTCTTTAGTAGGTGATTTTTTGTTTTACTCCTGGTTGCTTTGAAGATCTCTTTGCCTTTGATATTCTAGAATCTTATTATCATGTATTCTTCAGAGATAGGCGTTTCTTTTGTTTTGTCCTGCTTGATAATCATTTGAATTCTTATTCCTGGGTATTGCTTTCTTTCCACTATTTTCAACATTTCTCAGCCATTATTCTTTTGAACATTGCCTCTTTTCTACTCTCTCTAGTACCTTCATCTGGAACTTGTGATGTTTTGTTTTGTTTTGAGACAGGGTCTGACTCTGTCACTTGGGACAGGGTGCAGTAGCATCATCATAGTTCATTGTAACCTCAAATCTTGGGCTCAAATGATCCTTCTGCCTCAGCCTCCTGAGCAGCTAGGACTACAGGTACCCACCACAACAGCCGGCTAATTGGAACTTTTGATTAGATAGATGATAGGCCTTTTCCAAGACACTTCACCCTTCTGTTATATTTCCATTTCATTGTTTCTCTACATTCTGGATAATTTTTTGTATCAAATATTTGTTTTTTTATTCCAGTTAACTGATTCTGTCATCTGTCAAATGTAATCTGCAATTTAGTTGATCTGCTAAGTTTTACATTTCAATAGCTACTGTTCACTGATTCTGAAACAATTTTTTCCCCACATTTTATAACATCTCTGAAATCAGGGTGCATCTTATAATCAGTGGCATCTTGCAATGATAGTTGGCCATGTTTTTGTTGTCACACAAAATTAGCGTGCATTTTATAATCAATCTTGTTTTATAGTCAACACAATATGGCATTCATTTCTCATTTTTAGTAGTTCTGTTTGATTCTTCTATTTGACTGAAGCCCAAATGACTTGAATTTCTTATCTATCTTAGAACTTCTTGGTTGTTTCTTTAAACTTGCAAAGTGTAGTTATTTCATATTCTGTGTCAGATAACTACAGTCTCTAAAGACTTTGTAAGTCTCTTTGTGCTGTGTTTTGCTTCTGCTGGTTCTCACTCATGGTGTATTTTCTTGTGATTATCTGTGAACCAGTCCCTTTCTTTGAACATTTATCTATGGAAATCCTTTGAGGCCTGTATTGAAAGTTGACTTCTTCCAAAGAAGATTTTCTTTTTTATTTCTCTGAGTTGCCTGGGGGACACTACCAACTTAAGACTACTTTAAACTATTTGTTTAAGGTTTCTTTTTTTTTTTTTTTTTTTGGACTGCATAGTTAGGATAAATTTAGACCATAAACTCATGTAGTAATTTAATGTGTGGTTATGAAATCTCAGGGAATATTCTTCTTAGGATCGTCTAACCATAAGATTTTGGGTCCTGCTCTTTCGCTTAGGCCTGCGGTACCGGCAAGATGGGCAAGTGTCATGGGCTCCGAACTGCTAGGAAGCTCCGCAGTCACAGACGAGACCAAAAGTGGCATGATAAACAATACAAGAAGGCCCATCTGGGCACAGCCCTGAAGGCCAACCATTTTGGAGGTGCTTCTCATGCAAAGGGGATTGTGTTAGAAAAAGTAGGAGTCGAAGCCAAACAACCAAATTCTGCCATCAGGAAGTGTGTCAGGGTCCAGCTGATCAAGAATGGCAAGAAAATCACAGCATTTGTACCCAACGATGGTTGCTTAAACTTTATTGAGGAAAACAATGAAGTTCTGGTTGCTGAATTTGGTTGAAAAGGTCATGCCGTTGGTGACATTCCTGGAGTCCGCTTTAAAGTTGTCAAAGTAGCTAATGTATCTCTTCTGGCCCTTTACAAAGGCAAGAAGAAACGACCAAGATCATAAATTTTGATGAAAACACAGTAATAAATTTTCATATGCCAAAAAAAAAAAATATATATATTTTGGGTCCTGGAAAATAATATTATACCTTATTGGTAAATGGGTAATCAAAGATAAAATGTCTTAAGGTCCTGGGTTTGTTGGTGGAAAGGATAGATATTGATAATTTTTTAGACTTTGGTAAGTATGCATGTTCTAACAGAGCAACAACTGAAAGGATAGGCACAGAGCATGTACCAAGTTAAAAGGGTAAAGATGAAAGGAAAAGGGAAAAAAATGAAACAAAAAAGATGAGAAATGTTTTTTAAAAGGACTCTTTTTAAAGTAGAACAAATTGATAGGATTACAGGTGTGAGCCACCATGGGTGGATTGCTTGAGCTTAGGCGTTTGGGACCAGTCCAAGCAAGAGCAAGATACCATCTCTAGAAATAGCCGGGCATGGTAATAGGCACCTGTAGTCCCAGCTACTGTGGAGGCTGAGGCAAAGGGATCACTTGAGCCCAAGGGTTTGAGGGTGCTGTGAGCTATGACACCATAGCACTCTACCAAGGGTGACAAAGTGAAACTCTGTCTCAAAAAAAAAAAAAGTAGGACAAATTGGAAGGACATTAAAAATAACAAGCTTACCTAAATATATTTCCAATAATACTGAATGTAAATGGATTTAACTCTTTAGTAAATGACAGAAATAACCAAAATAGATTTTTTATTTTATTTATTTGTTTTTGAGACAGAGTCTTACTCTGTTGCCCTGGGTAGAGTGCCATGGTATTATAGCTCACAGCAAACTTAAACTCTTGGGTTCAAGTGATCCTCTTGCTTCAGCCTCCCAAGTAGCTAAGACTATTTGGGAAAAATAGCCAGGCACCCACTACAATGCCTGGCTATCTTTAGAAGCGGTATCTCACTCTTGCTTAGGCTGGTCTTGAACTCGTGAGATCAGGTGATCTGCCCACCTCAGCGGCCCAAAGTGCTGGGATTATAGGCATGAGCCACCATACCCAACCCTCAAAAGAGATTTTTTTTTTGCCGTTTTTGGCCAGGGCTGGATTTGAACCCGCCACCTCCGACATATGGGGCCAGCACCCTACTCCTTTAAGCCACAGGCACCATCCCAAAATAGATTTTTTAAACCCTAAATATACATATTCACAAGAGATACTCTCAAAACATAAGAACAAAGAAAAATTAAAAGTCAACAATGGAAAAAAGTATTCCAGGTAAATGCTGGAAAAAGAAAGCAACTTTAGCTTTATTAATGTAAGATAAAATAAATGTTAAGAAAAAAGGCATTGGCTTGGCACCTGTGGCTCAACGGGCTAAGGCGCCAGCCACATACACCTGAGCTGGCGGGTTCAGATCCAGCCCAAACCCGCCAAACAACAATGACAGCTGCAACCAAAAAAATAGCCGGGCCTTGTAGTGGGTGCCTGTAGTCCCAGCTACTTGGGAGGCTGAGGCAGGAGACTCGCTTGAACCTAGGAGTTGGAGGTTGCTGTGAGCTGTGATGCCACGGTACTCTACCCAGGGCAACAGCTTGAGGCTCTGTCTCAAAAAAAAAAAAGGCATTATTTAAAATAAGAAGATTCACCAGGCACAGTGGCTCATGCCTATAATCCTAGCATTCTAGTAGGTGGAGGCAGGTGGATTCCTTGAGCTCACGAGTTAGAGACCAACCTGAGCAAAAAAAGTGAGATCCCCATCTCTACTAAAAATAGAAAACCTGAGGCAAGAGGATCGCTTGAGCCCAAGAGTAGGAGGTTGCTATGAGCTATGATGCCACAGCACTCTACCCAGGGTAACAGCTTAAGACTCTATCTAAAAATAAATAAATAAATAAAAATAAATATTAAAATAAAATCTAATGATATTACTTTCAATTTCCCAAGGATATTTGACATATAAAAATACCCAGGAACAATACAAAGAAAAATGTGCAATCTTTCCTGGAAATAATTATAAAACCACTTTAGAAGATGCTGAAGTTCTAAGCAAATCCAATGATATACCGTACTCTTGGATAAGAAAACTCAATGTTAGGGGCAGCGCCTGTGGCTCACAGGAGGAGGGTGCTGGCCCCATATACCGGAGAGGGCAGGTTCAAACCCAGCCCCGGCCAAAAACTGCAAAAAAAAAAAAAGAAAAGAAAACTGAATGTCATAAAAGTATTCATTTTCCCCCAGATAGATCCAGAGATTAACGTAACTCCAGCCCAAAGCCCAACAATTCCACAAAACTTCACAAGCTATTCAAAATGTATATGAAGAAACAAAGATCCTAAGAAGCGTCAAGGCGATCCTAAAGAAGAATGAGGTGGGAGATCTTTCTACACCAGACATCAAAACATATTATAAAGCTATAATTATTGAGACAATTCTGTAGTATTGGCACAGACAGGCAAGTGGAACATAACACGGAAACAAACCCAAGCATATTTGGAAACTTCATTTTTGTAGACTTGGCCCAGCGGATCAGTGTGGAACAGATAGACTATTCAATAAACGTTGCTAGGACAATTATAGATCTAAGTGAGAAAATGAAATTAAACTCCTATCACACCACATACAGAAATCAACTCCATATAGATTAAAGTTCTTAAATGTAGAGGGCAAAACTATAATATGCTTAGAAGACAATATAGAAGATATTTTTATGACTTTGGGATAGGGAATAGTTTTTCTAAATAAAATACAAAGGACAAAAAAAAAAAAAAAAAACGGCTCAGCGCCTGTAGCTCAGGGAGCTGGCCACATGCACTGAGGCTGGAGGGTTCAAACCTGGCCTGGGCCTGCTGAACAACAATGACAACTACAACAACAAAAAAAATAAAATAGCCAGGCATCATGGCGGGTGCTGTGGTCCCAGCTACTTGGGAGGCTGAGGCAAGAGGTCATTTAAGCCCAAGAGTTTGACCAAGAGTTTGAGGTTGCTATAAGCTGTGACGCCATGGCACTCTACCAGGGCAATACGGTGATACTCTGTATAAAAAAAAAAAAAAAAAAACCATAAAGATTCCCATAAAGGAAAAGATAGATAAAAAGCAACTACACTAAAATTACGAATGTCGGCTCGGCACCTGTGGCTCAATCGGCTAAGGCGCCAGCCACGTACACCTAAGGTGGCGGGTTCGAATCCCCAGCCTGGCCTGCCAAACAACAATGATGGCTGCAACCAAAAATGGCCGGGCGTTGTGGTGGACGCCTGTAGTCCTAGCTACTTGGGAGGCTGAGGCAGGAGACTCACTTGAGCCCAGGAGTTGGAGGTTGCTATGAGCTGTGATGCCATGGCCCTCTACCCAGGGGGACAGCTTGAGGCTCCGTCTCAAAAAAAAAAAAAAAAGAGGCTCGGCGCCTGTGGCTCAATCGGCTAAGGCGCCAGCCACGTACACCTAAGGTGGCAGGTTCGAATCCCCAGCCCGGGCCCGCCAAACAACAATGATGGCTGCAACCAAAAA
>CAUYQV010016899.1:0-13548 GCA_963574575.1 Galagoides demidoff | reverse complement strand
CCAGCTACTTGGGAGGCGGAGGCAGGAGACTCGCTTGAGCCCAGGAGTTGGAGGTTGCTATGAGCTGTGATGCCATGGCACTCTACCCAGGGGGATAGCTTGAGGCTCCGTCTCAAAAAAAAAAAAAAAAAAAAGAAAGTGCATCGACACCCCCGCTAATGTGCATTCCGTATTTCCTCTGCTAGGTTATATCTTATTGTCTTATATCTTGTCTTATTTCTCCTAAATTAACGCTGCTCTCTGTTTCCCTGCAAAAGATTTGAAGCAACTGTGGTGGTCACATACATAGTACCGTAGATAGACCTCATCAACAGTAAAACCCTCACCAAGTAAGTGCAGCCAAGGACACTGGAATCAGGAATATGAAATTATAATTAATACATCCAATGTATAGATAAGAATCTTTAGGAAAGAGCTTTGGCCAAAGACAGTAGCTTTGTAGAAGAAAGAAACATTTTATGAAATTTGGTTGCTGTAACCACCAGCCCAACAAAGTTTACTTTCCAGCATAGGATTTAATAGTTTAATAAGCTTGGAAATTACATTTAGACTCTAAGGTTCAAGGTTAAGTTCAGAAGAGATTAAAAGTTAATAATACTGAGGGCCCTAATAAAAACCTACTCGGAAATCTTTTTAAGACCAATGTGAACCTGAAAATGGCAGCCGGAACAGTGAGAACCCCAAGGCAGGAATACAGGTGCAGCTGAGAAGGCCCCAGCAGCCTGACAGAGTCTTCAACTTTCTATAAACTCTATGAAGTACAGCCCGTGTCAATTAAATATGAAAGAGGAGACTGAAGCAGGGAAAGGGCCGAGGCATCATTCCATAGAGTTGTAATCATTTGCTCAATGTAAAGTTGAAGCGGTAAACACTCATCACTGTCAACATGGATTTCCTAAGCTGATGTAGAATTCAGTAAGCAGAAAACATTAAGTGCCACTATAATACATCTTGTGATGTATAATGGGAAGATTGCATTAAAAAGTCACTTTCCCGAGAAAAATTTTAATTGATGGGTTGGGAAACAAGGGAAGTATGTAATATATGCCCACACATATGAACTTAAGTACACAAGGGCTACATATATGTATGAGCATGTAAACATGCTTCTATTACGTTCTAAGTTGATAACTACTGAAGATATCATGCTAGAGAAATATGTTACACTTGCTAATAACTGGAAAGGGTTCCGTAGTACGCCCAGAGACTAGACTGGGAGAGGTGCAGGCCAAGTTTAATGAAAAGGGACAGAGACCTGCCTGAGCAAAGATGGTGTCCACATCAAGGGTGGTTAGAGGCTTGTTTTTATACTGGGCACAAGGAGAGGAAGATTCTATAGCTTGCTGGAAGGTTCTGGTGGGCAGGAGTCTTTCCAGGGGAACTCTGGAGGAGGGGCCAGGTAGACCTTTTATTCAGAGGAGACAAGGAAGGGGGCAGGGAAGGTTTATCCCCCAACAGAAACATGGATGTGAAAATAGCTATTAATCGTTCAGTACCTACTATACTTTAAGCACAATACTCAATTGATTTTTCACAACAGTGTGCCCAAACAAATACACTGCAGAAATTAAATATATCCCATCTCACATGTGGTTAAAAGGGAAATTAAAATATTAACCAGTTCTTTCTAATTCCAGGATTATCATTCTTTCCCCTATACAATGTTACCTCTCTAAACTAACTCAGAAGCCATTTCCACAAGTGAAAATGGTATAAGCCTTTTTTCTTGAGTTGCATCTTTGTTTTTTCAAAATATTACTGTGGTACCAACATTTTTGTTTATAGAGGGTTGCGTTTATAATGCTAAGTCAGTGCCCATCACCCACTGTGTTCCTTGTACCCATTAGGGAGGTTTTTGCCCATCCCCACTTCCCCTCTCCCCACACCTGCTTTCCAAAGAGTTTTAGTTCCCTCTGGGCAAATACGTGCTCATCTTTTAGCTCTGGTTTAACAGTAAGTACATGTGGTGTTCGTTATTCCATTCTTGAAATACTTCATTTGGAATAATGGTCTCTATTTCCATCCAATTGCTGCAAAAGGCATTAATTCATCCTTCTTTGTGGCTGAATAGTATTCCATGATCTATTTTGTTAATCCACCCAAGCATTTACCCTTTGACCTTTTAAATTCTGGAAAGTGCCAGTCCAAGAATGATATAGGCCTTCTAAATCTATTTTCCTTCCAGATCTTCCAGCAGCACAAATCCCAGGGACTGCTCTTTCTCTTGATTTTCAATCAAGAAATCTTGTAATTAAGCACAAGAAATTTTGAACTTAAGAACAATACGCATATACACACATTCACACATCTTAAAGACAAGCATCAATTCTGAGACACAGAAGAAATAAACCACAAGGATGCTAGAAATGTTTGTTCTAAAGACTTTATAATTTAGAAAGATGAATTCTCACAGTATGATCAGTTAATATTAACATATTATGGACATATAACAGTCTTGAATCCTTTCCTTCACCTCCTCTTATCTACCCCTCTGTCCCAGTCAAAACTAATAAAGAAGCCCATTAGCTCATGAATTCTCTCAAAACTATAAAATAACATGTTCTTTGACTATGAAATTCCAACTTGTTTAATTTTAGCCATGATTCATTCTCAGCCTCAGTCCCTGACAGGTGAGAAAATGGAGGAATTCTTCTCTTTGGCCTGAGAAAAGACAGTAAATTCAATATTGTTGTGAATATTATTTGAGTGAATGAAATAATATTTCTTTGTATGCATGTAAATGCTTAAGAGGCCACTGTGTCTCTGTTATACAATTCTGGTCTTTTAATTATGCTGCTTGTGTTTTATAAAGTGTGAAAACCTGCCTGCATACACGAATGGCAGCATCGTATTTAAAGTAATAGTTCTGGGTCATTGGGAAAGGGTCTCTTTCTCTGCATTTTTATGAAGCTTAAACACTTATTTTGATGGAGATTAATGTTCCCTCTATAATTAAATACAAACCAAGTATTCCATCACTGTACCTTCCCAATTATCAGGCCATACCTCACGCATCACCAGTGTTAGATGAGCATGGTGATAAAGTGTCTTCCGAATTAAGGTTTCACTTTCCTGGTGCTCTTAATTATATTCTCTACTTGATATTTACTTTTTGTGAATTATACTTTGATGATTAACAAAAAAATTCCTGCGGTTATCATGTGCCAAACTGACTGGTTATTATAAGGATGAAGAGTCTTTGGTTGTAACAAATAGTAAAAGAGGGAACACAATTAAAGCCTGTATGCAGTGAGCCTTTGAGCTGGATGACTGTCAACGTATTCTCCAGTTTTAAGTCTAAAGCTCAAAAAAAATCTAAATTAACACATTGATCCTCACAACACAGGTTCTAAAAAATGGTATGAATAGCAAATAAAGAGGGAAAATAACCTCATGTTTGAAAGAGAATAACCCCTGCCACAAAACTGAATACCTAGTCAGCCAAAAGATAAGATAGAGCAAATGTACAAATAAAAGAAGACAAAGACCCTCTGGGGCTTCCTTTGTGAACAATTCTCCCGATTCACCCTGATCTCTTCATTAGATGATTTCTCTGAGTGTTGAAAGGTGTTTTTAACCACACGCCTATTAATTCAAGCAGGTGGGTTCCCTAGATATAAGTAAAATTGCCCCAAACTGGAAAATAGGTTATTTGGCAAGAAAATGTATAATGGGTAAGGTAGTTATAAAAATAATCCAGATTCTATTAAGATAGAAAGGATACTGTTTTATAAATTACTAACAGCCACCTCGGAGCAAAAATGGGCAAGAAAGACCACAGGACATTTAGAAATAAGGTAAGGAATGGAGAAAGAGGTAGGAATTTGGATGGTGGAAACTGAAGAGAAAAGAAACCTGGAAGAGAAAGTAAAAGTAATGCCAACACCCCAGGTTACAGATTGAGATTTTGTAAAATGCCTCCTATCCACATAGAAATGCATCTTTTGGTTCCTACTTGCTATCGACTAGAACGATCATGGCCCTCCAGCCCAAATCCATGCATTGAAACTTAAAAGTATTTAGAGGAGGAGCCTTTGGGAGGTGAGTGGGTCAGGAGAGTAAGGCCCTCATGAATGGGAGTAGTGTCCCTGTTAAGTCAACCCCAGAGAACGCTCTTGTTCCTTCCACACTGTGAGGGCACAGCAAGAAGACAGCTAACTATGGAGTAGGGAGCAGCTCTCAGCAGACGTGGAATCTGCCAGCACCTTGCTCTTGGACTTTCTATCTTCCACAAATATGAGAAATAAATTTCTGTTGTTTATAAGCTATCCAGCCAATGGTGTTTTTGCTATAGAAACCTGAACAGACTAAAATACCACTGGTTCAGGCAAACCCTGTGTTCCCCCTCAATAGAGAAAGATTAAGAGCTATGAAGCAGAACAGTTGAGATGGGCAAGCATGTACTGCGGGATTTGGTCGAATTAGCATTGTCATTGCAAAGTGAACTGGGCAGAGTTTATGTGTTATAAAAGTAAGAAAAAGGACTAGATGTCTCATGGAAATTCTTCCACTCTTCCAATAGCTTACAAATTGTACCCCCTTCGTCATCCATGGAGCAACCAGATCCTTTCAAGACCAGTGCCCTCCTACCTACCCAGGGCTGGGTTTTACTCCAGAGGGCAAGTCTGATGTGGCTCTTAGATGAAGTGTTGGGAATTGCTAGTTACCCAAAAATATATGAAACAAGGAATGGTTTAAAGATTAGGAGAGAGTATTAAGTTCAGAAAAGCCAGTCAAGGAGTAAGGTCCAAGTCATACAGTCAAACACTCAAAGAACTAGAAGGACTGATGGGATTCCTAAGTGATTTTTAATGCAGTCTTGTGTGTGTAGTTCTCATGATGGAATAGGATACGTGCAGTGAATGTGTTAGGATGGATGGAAGTAGTGACCAGAAAGATGACCTGGCTTAAGGGCCAGTGGTATGGCTCACAAGTTGTATGGCTTATAGAACCCTACACAATCACTTCCTTCGGTTGCTCCAAACCAAAAATCAGTAAAGTTGATCTGTTCTACCTTTAATCCTTATGTTACTTATTTGATCCTGAGGGGGGCACTATGATGTTGGAAAGGGGAGCCCAATACTAACAAAAGATCCTTCTACCCTGGTAACGAATCAGACCTCTCTACCCAGGTAAAAGAGCAGCTAAAAAAAACAAGTAACATTTCTTCCAAGTGTCAAAAAATATGGCTTTGTTGGGGTCCTTTCCTTGTACCAAAGGCTCTCAGAACATCTTGAAGAATGCATGAAGAATCTTCAGTCTACAGATCTAGGAGAAGAATTAGCTGCGTGATTAGATGGCATTTATGTAGAGAAGAATAACTTGCTTTATTTTACAACCAGGTTTTTCAAGTCTTCAAATTAGAAGCCCATTAGGCTGGACATATCCTCAGCTGCTCATAAAAGCCAGTCTTTTACCTTGCAGACAGAACATAAACATGTCCCTTATTTGAAATAATATTAAGAATATTTATGTTTGGCCATATTTCACAGACAACAAAAGTGTAAATTACCTTCTAGGAGCACTTCGTTTGGGAGCACTTTTCCCTTAGTAAGTTACGGCTTCAAGGCCCAAAGGCAGCATGTAAGAAAAAAATTAATGTACCAATTGTATATGGGTTTGTCTGTGAATGGCAAAAAAAAAAAAAAAAAAAGAAGAAGAAGAAGAAAAAGAAAAGAAAACCAAAAAACCTTTAAAAAACAGTTTATTTTTCTCTCAAGTAAAATTCAGTAGACGCCTTCTATTTTATGGTCCACTTAGCCTGGCTTCCATTGTCAAATTCACCTCATGGTCTAAGGCAGTTACCCTAGTTCCAGCCTCCATATCCCCATTCCAACCAGCAGGAGTAAGGTAAGAGATGGAAAAAGGTATACTCCTACCCACAAGGACTTCCATTCCTGAAATATGTCTCCTAAAAGTTTATGTATTAGAAACTTAATCTCCAATGTAAGAGTATGGAGAGGTTGGGCCTAATAAGAGCAACTGGGTCCTAAGAGCTCTGCCTTTGTGAATGGATTAATGCCAGTATGGTGGAGTGGGTTAGTTTTTACGGGAGTTGGTTCCTAATAGAAGGATGCCTTCCAGAACTGTGAACTGTGAATAAATTTCTATTGTTTATCACTAACCCTGTCTGTCTATGGTATTCTTTTATAGCAGCAGAAATACTAAAATAGAAATATTGTACAAGAAATGGGATTGTTACTATAACAAATATGTAAAAATATGGACGCCACTTTGGGCCTGGATAACGGGTAGAGGTTGGAAGAGTTTGGAGAAGCAGCCTAGGAAAAGCCTGTTACTGCTACAAATGGAGCATTAAGGGTGATTCTTATGAGGGCTCAGAAGAAGAGAGCTGTAGGGAAATTCAGCAACTTCTTAGAGATTTCTTAAGTAGTCCTGGCCAAAATGTTGGTAGAAGAAAGAGCTCAGAAATAAATGAGTAATAATGTATTGGAAACTAGAGTTAGGGCTAGCCTTGTTATAAAGTAGCAATGACTTTGGCTGAATTGTGTTTGTGTTCTAGGACTTTATGGATTGCCATAGTTAAGAGCAATAAACTAGGATATCTGGCAGAAGAAGTACCTACGCAGCAAAGCATTCAGGCTGCTGTGTGATTACTTTTAACCACATACAGTGAGATACAAAGACAAAGGAATGACTTGACAGAATTCATAATTAAAACAGAAACAGAGTGGAAATATTTGGAACATTCACAGCTTCACCGTATAAAGAGTGAAAAAACATGTTCACAAAACAAATACTAAAAGTGTGACCAAGCACCTCTTCAAAGAATAAGGTAGCTTGCCGGGAACCAGGTGCTATTCATCACAACAATAGGAGAAAGAGCTAGCAGGCATTTTGGAGACCTATGAGACTATGTCTGCACCACAGGCCCACAACTCCAGAAGGGCAAATTGGTTTGGGGGAGGCCGAGGTACACTGCACAAGCTTCCTGCCAAGAGCTACCTTGAGGCTCTGCTTCCCAAAGTAAAGCACAGCATTGCTCAGCCACTCAACCATGGCTCAAGCAAACCCATGTGTAGCTCAACATGCCTCTCCAGCTGTAAATCTTGGTTGTGTCCACATGGTATTAATTCTACATGTGAACAGAAGGCAAGAGGCATGGAGGCATGGATTCCCACACCTGGATTTCAAGGGGTGTCCAAAATAGCTTAGGGGCCCAAGCAGAGGCTTGTTGCAGGGTCATAGCCACCACAGAGAGTCTCTATTAGGACAATGCTGAACAGAAATGTGGATTTGGAATTGCCACAGAGAGTCCCTACTAGTGCAAGGCCTCGTGGAGCCACAAGAGCAAAACCATCCCTAAGACCAGAGAACTGCAGAGATACCAGTGCGCAATGCCAGCCTGGCAGGGATGCAGGCACAGGCTCCAACCTAAGAGACTAGAAGTCTGGGCTAAGCCCAGCAAAGCCACAGGGCAGGACTGCCCAAGGCCTGAGGGGTCTACCAGTGTGCCCAGTATTCATGACATGAAGCCAAAGGATATTCTCCAGCTTTAAGACTTAAAAGTGTTTTGATGGGGATTGCATCAAATCTATAGATTGCTTTGGGTAGTATGGACTTTTTAATAATACAGGGTGGCCATAAAGTTCATGTACCAAACTTTATGGCCACCCTGTATTTCTAATTCTTGCGTATGGAATATCTTTCCATTTTTTGGTCTTCTCTTCAAGTTGCTGGCCTACAGAAATGCTACTGATTTATATATGGTGGTTGTGTATCCTGCAGCTTTATTGTACTTTCTTATCAGTTCTAATAGTTTTATTGTGGAGTCTTTAGGTTTCTCCTATTATCTGCAAAAAGGGATAATTGGATTTCTTCCTTTCCAATTTAGATGTGCTTTATTTCTTTCTCTTGTATGGCCGCTCTCACTAGAACTTTCAGTACTCTGGGGAATGACAGTGGAGGAGCTGAGCATCTTGGCCATATTTCAGATTCTAAAGGAAAGGTCTTCAGCTTTTCCCTGTTCAGTATGATAGAAGCTGTAGGGCTGTCATATATGCCTTTTGTCATGTTGAGGTAAGTCCTTTCTACGCCCAATTTTTTGAGAGTTTTTATCATGAAGGGATGTTGAATTTTACTGAATGCTTTTTTAGCATTAATTGAAATGATCATATGGTTTTTGTCCTTTATTCTGTTGGTATAATGTATCCACATTGATTGGTTTACATATATTGAGTCATTCTTGCATCCCTGGGATGAATCTTACTCGATCTTGGTGATTCATTTTTTTAATGTGTTGATGAATTGGCTTACTAGTATTTTCTTGATATTTGCATCTCTGTATGTCTGTTCATCAGAGATATTGGCCCATAATTTTTTGTTTTTGTGCTGTTTTCGTCTGTTTGGAGTATCGGTGTGATAAAGGCCTCATAGAATGAATTTGAGATCATTCTCTCTTCCCTGATTTTTTAGAATACTTTAGATAGGGTTGGTATTAGTTCTTCTTTGAATGCTTGATAGAATTCAGCAGTGAAGCCACGGGGTCCTGGGCTTGTCTTTGGTGGCAAAATTTTTATTATTGCTTCTATATGATTACTTATTCTTAATTTATTCATGCTTTGGATTTCTTCCTGATTTAATCTTGGTAGGTTGTATGTGTCTAGGAATTTATACATTTCTTCTAGTTTTTCCAATTTATTGGCATATAGTTGCTCATAGTAATCTTTAATTATCCTTTGGATTTCTGTAGTATCAGTTGTGATATCTCCTTTCTTCATCTCTGATTTTATTTATTTTGGATATTATATTTTCTCTTGTTTTCCTTAGTCTGGCTAGAGGATTTTATTTCCATTTTCTTATATTTTAAAAAAAAATTGAAATTTTTGTTTATATTTTACCAAAAAATGGAATTTTATTTGTATTTTCAAAAACCTTTTCCTTTTATTGATAATTTTTAATTTTGTTTCAATTTCATTTATTTCTGCACTTATCTTTATTATTTCTTTTATTCTTCAAATTTTGAGTTTATTTTGCTCTTCTTTTTCTAGTTCTTTGAGATGCACCATTGGATTGTTTATTCAAAACTTTTCTACTCTTTCTCTTGTTGCCACTCTCTCTGTATCTCTTAGGTTTCAGTGTGTTCTCTTCTAATTCTCATTTATTTCAAGAAATGTTTTGATTTCCATTTTAATCTCTTCATTGGCCCACTGGTCATTCAGGAGCAAATTGTTTAATTTCCATGTGTTTCCATATTTTCTAGTTTTCCACTTGCTGTTTTTCAGCTTTAATCTATTATGATGTGAGAAAACTCTTGGTATGATTTCAATTTATTTGAATTTTTTAAGACTTGTTTTGTGGCCTAATGTATGATTTATCATTGAGAGTTATCCATGAGCTGAGGAGGAGAATGTACATTATGCAGCTGTTGCAGGAAACATTTCATAAACACCTATTAGGTCCACTTCATATATAGTACAAATAAGGTTCAATGTTTGGGTTTTATTTTTGTTTGTTTTTGTTGTTGTCATTGTTGATATTCCGCCTGGATGATCTACCCAATGATGAAAACAAAGAGAAATCTACCAAAGTCTACACTTTAACTCAATCCTCCTGCACCCTCATTTAGCATTTTGTTTTCTCAAGCATATCTTTTAATATCAACCATCTCTCTGTAGTTATTTTTAATAGGTTTGTCTTTTAGTTTTCCAGTTGAGGTTATGAGTAGTTTGTACACTGCAACTGCAGCAATAAAGTATTCTGTATCTGTGTGCCTAGTGTTATCAAGGAGGTGCACACCTTCAGATGATTTCTTATTGTTCATTAACATCTTTTTTTCAGATTAAATAACTCCTTTTAGCATTTCTTGTAGGACAGGTCTGATGTTGATGAAATCCTTCAGCTTTTGTTTGTCTGGGAAAGCCTTTATTTTTCCTTTATGTCTGAAGGATATTTTTGTGAGATGTAGTATTATAAGGCTTTTGTCGTCCGTCCATCACTTGACTATGTCATGCCACAGCCTCCTGGCCTGTGAGGTTTCCAGGGAGAAGCCTGCTGCCAGAGGCATTGGAGCTCCTTCATATGTTGTGTTTTTCCTTTTTCTTTGCTCAGCACCTTTTCTTTATCTGTGACTTTTGAAAGCTTGGTTAGTAAACGCCTTGAGGTAGTCTTATCTGGGTGGGGTGAAATTTGCTTGGTGTTCTATCTTCCTGTACTTGAATATTGATACATTTCTCTAGGCCTGGAAATTGTTATTTCTTTGAATAAACTTACTACCCCAAACTTTCTCTATACCTCCTTTCTAAGGCCAACAACTCTTAGATTTGCTCTTTTGAGGTTAATATCTAGATGTTGTAGGTATGCTTTTTTTTTTTCCTTTTTCTCTTCTGATTGTGTGTTTTCAAATAGCCCATCTTCAAGCTCACTAATTCTTTCCTCTGCTTAGTCAATTCTGCTATCGAGAGGCTCTGATACATTTCTCAGGTTTGTGAATTCCCTCTCTGTGTTCTCTTGAAGTTCAATGTCCTTCTGCAGGATAGCTATTTTGAATTCTTTGTCTCAAAGGTTACATACTTCTATCTCTCTGGGATTAATCACTGGTACCTTATTTAGTTCATTTGTTGAGGTCATGTTTTCCTGGATGTTCTTGATGACTGTGGATGTTCATCAATGTCAGAGCATTAAAGAGTAAGGTATTTATTTTAATCCTCATAGTCTGGGCTTGTTTAATGCCACTCTTCTTGAGACGGCTTTCCAGAATTCAAAGAGAATTGAGTGGTGTGATCTAACTCTTTGGTCATTGCAGCCTTATCAGTGCTGGGTATACCCCAAGCTCAGCAATTCCATGACTCTCACAGACTCCCTATTGTACCACCTTGGTGGACTTTGGTAAGATATTTGAGGATTCTCTGAATTACCAGTCAACATCTCTCACTCTCTGTACTCCCTGTACCAGGCTCAGCTGGTGCCCAAGTCGCAAAGCCAAGTCCACTGAACTCTTCCCTTCACTTTCCTCAAGTAGAAGAAGACTCTCCCCAAGCTGCCCTGCCTAGAGTTCAGGGAGGGTAACAGAGGCACAGTGGCTTAACCACTGCTGCTGATGCCGTGTGCACCCCAACTCCACTGGCTGTGAGCCAGCACACCTGCGGGAACTTCCCTTTATGACGTTGGCCTTTATGGTCCAACTGCCCTGTGAATTTAGTCCAAGCCCCAGGCTGCTTTTTGTCAGCTTGTGATAAGGTTTGCAGGAACTCAAGTTTTGTGTGGTAGAAGATTTCCTCTGGCCAGGCTAGTCTAAATATTCCTTCTGTGGGCACCAGCAAAATTCTGAAAGGGATTTCTGTATTTTGTGCAGGAGAGTGAGGCAGTGAAAACCATGCTTCAGTGAGATGAATCTGGCAAAGTCTTACAGAGTGGATTAAAGAAGGGAGAGATTGTAGGTGGCAAGATTGATTAGGAAGCCTTTGCAAAAGCTCAAGTAAGGGCAAGTGAGGGGCTGAACAAAGTGGGTGGTGGGCACCCCAGGCAAGGGAGAAATGAGATCAGAGGAGGGTGCAAGCAAAGACCTTTCTCCCTCCACCCACCGCCCAGACCCAGAAGTGAAACAGGGAGGAAAACAGCACAGTCTTCCAAATACAGGTGTGGGTGGCCTGGGAACAATCTACCCAGACACGGAAATTATTTTCCTCCCATAACTTTCATTTTTTTCCAGCCTAGACAAAGCATTTACACATTTGTTTTTGTTTTTTACTATCACATAGATTTCTGTAACAGCTAGGGAACATTGACATTAAAGGTCCTACAAATTCTGCTTTGTTAAATTAGGGCCTAATATAACCAGCTACCTTCAACAAGCTTCTTATTTTCCAGTTGTCCTTTTTCAGTAATTCCACCTCCTCCCTTTAATTTTGTCTGATTATTTTTACATATGCCTTTTTCATTGCTGATAAGGCAGATGACTTTTTTCCCCTTTTGTTATTTTTTTTTCTTGTTAGCCATATTTTATAGAAGATTTATAAAATTTGACTCCCACTATAACTCACATGTGAAGGGAAGATGAAAATGCTTTACAGTTCTGTACTTAATCCGGCCCTTTGTCTTAGTTCAGTCTCTAATAGTTAAGAGAAAAACAACTATATTAAGTTAAAATTCAGTCTCATTCTGTTAGGTACTATGTCAGGAAAGGCTCTCCTCGGCAAGGAGGACAAGGGCAGGGTCCCATCTCAGTGCCACCCACCTTAATTTTGTTCCTAGCAATTGCTCACACCTAAGGAGGATTGACAACCCTACCAATCTATCAATCAGAACTCAGCATGCCAACTCCAAAAGGATGTGGAGGCCTCTCTAGCCTAACAACAGATACAGTAGAATCTTGAAGGTGACCTTGAACAGCCTTAATACTGACTTACTGATTATCATATGGCCCACGACTCTCCACCCCACACCCAGGGGTTCTCAGAGGTCCACATGTACAGTAAGACTCTGGTCCCCAGGTAACCTCTGGGTCACAAAGTAAGCCTGACCCCGGCAGTGTAAAAGATAACCGCGAGCCATAACCCTTGCGTCTTTACTTTTTACCTACTTGCCCTGGCCATGGAGACCCCTTCACTGTCTATGATGAAAGTATTTTGCTCTGTAAGCCTATATCTTGCTCTTACTCTGGAAACCTATCTTTACCTTCAATAAACTTAGTTTCACATTTGCAGGACTTTAGGGCATCTGGTCATATTTTGGCCAAGAGCATTCCAAGAACTGAGGACCCAGGCAGCTGCCTAAAACCCCAACATTTTAGGAGATGTGCAGTTGGCCTTGAAACCCAACAACTCAACAGTGCTGACCTCATCTGAGGAAACAGACTTTCCAAAACAACTCATTTGGCCCCTTAGCTAGCCCTGCTCTCCTACACTTCAATAGTGACATAGAGTACATTGTGCTAGGGTGGGGAATAAGGCTTTTGAGTCCTCCCAGAAAAGGAAAGAGTCTTCAGTACAATGCTGTCTGTTGCTCGGTCTCCATGGTGACGCCCGTGGCTCCAAGGTGCTGTTTGCCCTGCTGCTAGGCGGCCAGCTTCGCTCCTCTCAGGGGGACTCATGTTTTGTCCCTCTTGGCTCCATCAGCCTCTAGTGCTATATCCTGATTAACCCTGTCTCATCCCCATCCCCAGTGGCTACCAATGTCTGCGTAACAGCCATGACCTGCTTTCAGTCTTTGGTGCCTGGCAGTGCACCAACCCCCACTCCAGATGTAGGATTCCTGCCTGGTGGGCCACCGCTCTCAGTCTAAACTCTCCCTGTGAGCCCCTGAGGGCAGCTCAGGAAAGCCATTCTGTAACAGATAGAGGTACATGGTTCCAGAGGCTGGTGTGGCATAAGTAGGGTGACCAGATTTTAACATTTGTAAAGTGGGACAACATGGCTGGGGGCGGGACGGGGGCAGGGCAGGAGACAAGGCAGGGCAGGGCCTGACAACAATGCAAACTTTGATAAGCAGTTCTCGATAATCACTTCTCAACAATTATTTGTTATTATTACAGTTTAACATTATAAAATTAACAAAAATAATATAAAAACTCATATTCGGGCGAAATAG
>CAUYQV010016898.1:0-10192 GCA_963574575.1 Galagoides demidoff | reverse complement strand
TACGCAGCTATTAAGAAGGATGGAGACTTTACGTCCTTCATGTTCACATGGATGGAGCTGGAGAATGTTCTTCTGAGCAAAGTATCGCAAGAATAGAGGAAAAAGTATCCAATGTACCCACCTTTATTATGAAACTAATTTATACCTTTCATATGAAAGCTATAACCAAATAGCCTAAGAATGTGGGGAGGGGGGAGGGAGAAGGGAGGGGGATTGGAGGGACCAGTTTTGAGGTATATCTTACAGGGGTACAAGTGAAACTCTCTAAGAGTAGAATCAGAATGTTTTAAAACTATAACTGAGAAAATGACATGAAGGCCGTGTTGATCAGTTTGATGGAAATATTTCGGATTGCATGCGAAAACCCCACACTGTACCCCAGAAGTGCATTAATGTACATAGTTACCATTCAATAAAATTAAAAAAAAACAAAAAACAAAACAAAACAAAACAAAAAAAAAGTTTAACATTATAAAATTAACAAAAATATAAAACTCATATCCTGGCGAAATAGCCACATGGCAGCTGAAAACCGTATATTCCCTTCCTGTTCTCTTGCCATTCCCTAGCTTGTCTTGCATTCTTTCCAAAAATTGGGACTTTTTAAAAATGCCATGGAACAAATTGTTAAAAAGCGCAATGTCTGGTCACCTTATCCTAGACCCCCTTCTGCCAATAGCTCGCTATTGTGACCTTGAGTCTCATTCCCCATGAAGTTTCTGTATGCAAGGGTCCCTTGCAGCAAAGCATGAAATCTCAAGGGTATCAGAGTCCACAGATGATAATTTTGAGCCTATGACTTGTCTGAACACCCAAGGTATTCAGCTGGTATAATTTCCCAAACTCATAAATAGGAAGAATCATCTAGGATGCTTGTTAATGGAATGGATGCCCAGGTCTTTCTCCTGGAGAGAGTTGACCAGTGTATTTGGGTGTGGTTGAAGAGTCTCATTTTAACCATCAGGGAAATGTGTGGTGTCCCGGGGAGCAGGTGTGGGGGGGCTCAGAATGGGGCCAGTTGTGTGACAGACGAGGCAGGAAACTACTACCAGGAGGCCAGTGCAGGAAGGGCCAGCCCTAGCCCCTCACACCAGCATCCTGGGAAATAAGCTTGGCAGGGTTCTCAGTGGAGCATCTGTGTCCATGTTCCCACTGATGGACATGGGTGAGAAGAGGTAATGAGAGAAAATGGGGCTGAGGGTAGGCTGAGAGGAGGCAGTTGGGGCAGGTGAGGTGCTCAGGTTATCTGGACCACTCTTAGCTGCCATCTGGGCTTGCTCCTGGCTTTGCAGCAGCTGGCTTCACATCTCACACCTCTCTCAAGAGAAGAAGGTGCCACTGCACATAGTCATTTCCATTCTCCTTTAAAAAATTAAATTAGAAGATTTTTCTCTTGAAAGTGTGGACCAAAAATGTGGGTAGATATTATATACAACAAATTTGGGGTAATTTGAAGTAAAAGAACCATTTACATAAGTGTGGGGGGCAAGAAACAGGGAAACTAACACAGGATAATGCAATACCCCAAAAGCTAGTGGTTCCCACCCCTAAGCCTGAAGAAACAAAGGGCAAGGTTAGAGTGGGTAATTAGAGAGAGGGCTCTGTAGCTAATCTTTGGTAACCCAGCTTGAGGAATAAGGACTATGACCTTACTACCTTTTGGCCTTCCAAAAGGTAGATAATTCTCACTGCCTGAACCCATCCAGATATGAAGGAGGGCAGGGAGCTTGTTATTGGAAACTAGACAGATTAGTGCTCCCTAACACAGGGGCATGGTAAGAGAGAACAGTGGGTATGGCTGGGCAAATAGAAGATAGGTGAAGTTATTTCCAAGTGGCAGGTATCTCAGCAGGTGTTACAGTACTCGTATGTATTTAAAAGAGGGACAAGGCCAGGTGAGTAGCTCATGCCTATAATCCTAGTACTTCTGGGAGGCCAAGGCAGGTGGATCACCTGACCTCAGGAGTTTGACTAGCCTGAGCAAGTGAAACTCTGTCTCTACAAAAAAGAGAAAAACTGAAGCAAGAGGATTGCTTGAGCCCAAGAACTTGAGGTTGCTGTGAACTATAAAGCCATGGCACTCTAGTCAGGAAGCCAGACTGAGACTCTGTCTCAATCAATCAATATAAAAGAGGGACAAAGAACTAATTCCCTGCACTGACATTAGTGAGACTGCACTACAGTGAAGATTCCAAACACCTACTGTTAAGTTTTCTTGAGCCTTTTTTTTTTTGAGACAGTCTCACTTTGTCATCCTTGGCATAGGTGCCATGGCATCACAACACACAGCAACCTCAAACTCTTGGGCTTGAGCAATTCTCTTGCCTCAGCCCCCTGAGTAGCTGGGACTACAGGTGCCTGCCACAACACCTGGCTATTTTTAGAGACAGGGTCTTGCTCTTGTTCAGGCTGGTCTTGAACCTGTGAGCTAGGGCAATCCACCCTTGTGGGCCTCCCAGAGTACTAGTATTACAGGTGAGCCACCATGCCAGGCCTACTTGAGCCCTTTTGAACACAAAATTATACCCTCTGATTCTTCTCTCCCTGAAAACAAACCCTGTTTCCAAGAAAGTCCTCCATCAATTCTTCACCTTTTAAAATATTTATTTATTTATTTATTTATTTATTGAGACAGCCTCAAGCTATTCCCCTGGGTAGAGTGCCCTGGCATCACAGCTCACAGCAACCTCCAACTCCTGGGCTCAAGGGAGTCTCCTGCCTCTGCCTCCCAAGTAGCTGGGACCACAGGCACCCACCACAATGCCTGGCTATTTTTTGGTTGCAGTCATCATTGTTGTTTGGTGGACCCTGGCTGGATTGGAACCTGCCACCTTAGGTGTATATGGCTGGTGCCCCAACTACTGGAGCCACAGGTGCCGAGCCAATTCTCCAGCTTTTTTGAGAAGTCCCTATATGATTTTTCACTTAAAAAGACAACAACAAAAACCCCAACCACGGCTAGGTAAACCACATAAATCAAACTTCGGAGAATCATTCCGTATTACCTTTTTCTCAACTGACTCATTCTTTAATCACATGTATTTGAACAGACAGTAATAGAGAATGTGTTGACAGGCTTCTGTAAAAGAGAGTCAAACATTACCTGGTAGGACTCCAGAGGGCTGATTGTAACAAGAAAAGCAGCTAATTGATAATTAAAAACTCAAAGAGTTCATCAAGAACAGAGCTAGTGAGATGGACTAACTCTCTGGGACTACAGGTGGAGGTATAATCCTGATTTAATTAATTGCAAGCAGGTTCAGGAGGTTGCTTAGGATCAGGTAAATTAGAGATTACTGATAATGTAAATAAGAAAAGCCTTATTGTATATAACTGTTGCAATGTATATAGGTAATCAGCTTTAGAAAAATAAAAACATTTATGCCTAGTACAGCTTTTTAGCTTATAAAAAATATTAACCTCAAGTTTAAAGTAACTGAGGCAAGACCCATGGGAGAAGTCTGCTTGGCTTGCCAGTCCAAAAGGAAGCACAAAAGCACCCGTTACAAATCTATACAAAGGGCTAGCATGGATAATATATTTAACAGGGCAGGCGAGGGTAGGAGGGCATCGGAATGAAAAATTTCACCAGCGAACTTGCTCTTAGCCACCTTGCACCAGAATACAAACGCTAACTCATAAATGCACATGAAACCAATATCATATCTAATTGACTGTGAGTGCCAAGTAGAAAGTTCTCACCGGATTTATTATCAAACTTATTTGTACTCTTTTATCATCCATTCCAGGAAAAGAATGAGAGTACACGTATATTTAATTTGTAAGCAACTGCTGTCTCTCCAAATTAAAGAAACAGGTAATAAAATTTTAAAGATCGGCTAAGTATTAACTATTTTTACTCACAAACACTTTAAAATCATGAGTGGGAATCCAGGAGGGGAGGCACACTAAACTAATTACCCGAGCAAAGGTTTTATAAAGAGTTACCTACGAACAAACATCGTTTTCTTTTTGGACGTGCCTGAAGATTAGATTACAGGTGACAAAGATGCCCCAAATCGCCAGGGGGAAACTTTCACTGGGAGAAGGCACCAGGGGTAAAGTCGACAGTCAGGGGCCCTGGCCCATTCCAGGGCCGCCTCGGGTCGGTGGTCTACACCACCTACAACCGTTCGCCTAGGGTGACTTGGCTTCTAGGTCTAAGGGCAAGTCGGTCTCCCGAAGCCACGTGCGTGGCCCGCCCGGGTCCTCGGCCGCCGTCGCCGCGGGAGCCGGGCGCAAGCCAGTGGCGAGTCACAGAGGCCGGGTGCGCGCCCCACCCTTGAGTCCGCAGCCTGGGCGGCCTAAGTCCGCGAGCCAGGGATTCGCCCTGTTCGCCCTCCCTCCCCCTCGGCTGGCCGCTGGGGCGGGGCCGGCCCTAAGTCCCAGCGGCACCGAGTGGGCTCCTCAGTCAGCTACAGCCGGAGGCCTGGCTAGGGCAAGAGCGGGCGAGTAGCCACGTCACGCTCTTCAGGGAAGCCCCGCCCCCAGCCGTCCTCTTGGACCGCCCCTCCACGCCCCCACGAGCAGTTACCGGCTCGCGCGGCGCGTGCCTCTCTGACTCCGGTAGAGCTTCTCTGGCCCGGTCTAGCCGAGCCTCCGCGGCTGCCGCCCCAGGTGAGGGCTCGCGGCTCCCGGCTGCGGCGCCTGGCGCGTGTTGGCGGGCTCGGGGCGTACGCCGCCAAGGAGGACCGGGCCGGCGGGCGGTTAGCGTCCCGTTCGACGCGGGGAGGGGCGGCACGCCGGCGCTGCACAGCCTCGGCGGGCGGCGGTGGCGGCGACCGGGCTCTCGGGTTCCCTGCCCCAGGCCGGAGCCAGTAGTTGCCCCGGCGGAGAGACGGGCAGCCGGGCTCCCTGGCCCCGGGTTCCCCCCGGTTGGGGCGGCTGGGGCAGGGGGACGATGTCTGCTCGCGTCCCGGTGCCTGCCGCTCACTCTCGGGAGGATCCGCCCACGGCGGCTGCTGAGAGGGAGTCGCTGTCCGGCGCGGTGAGCCGGCAGGCCGAGCAGCCGCCCGCGCCCGAACGAGAGGGCAAGGAGGCGGCGAGGGAGGAGAGGGCCGCTGCCGCCACCAGAGCGGGGGCGTGGGGAGAGCCGTCTCCGGCGCTAGTGCTAGGACACAGCGTGCCCCAGGCGGCAGTGCCCGTGAGGCCCCTGGCGCTGCACCTGGCGCACAAGGCGCGTGGGCCCGGGGGCCCCTTCGGCGTGGAGCCACCGCGGGATCCGCCAGCCGAGGACGCCCGGGAGGAGGAGGCTGCGGCTGGTTCTGAGGAAAAGCTGCAGCCGCCACCACTGCCGCCTAAGGAAAATCCCTGGACCAAGAAACCTCCCCAGCATCTGTCCCCCGCCGGGACGGGCCCGCCCGCGCCGCTGCTGGAAACCCTGGAGGCAGGTCTGTGGCTCCTCTGCGGTGGGCGCGGGAAGGGGTGGGCAGGGGCGACTCGCAAGACTTGCCGGCGCGGGGCGGCGGTAGCGGGCGCGGAGCTGGGGGAAGGGCAGGCCTCGGTGCCCTGTCAGTCGGAGGTATTTCGTTCCAAGGTGTCATTCACTCTGCCTATTTACATAAATGGGCATCTGGGAAGGGAGCGGCAGGAAGAGGTGGGACCTCAGGTTCTCCTTGACTGATGGGGGCACGGAGGGGGTAACTTGGCAGCGCTGCCCAGCCTCTGCGGTGGCACTTGCGTTTTCCCCCCACGTGGGAACGTAACTAACTTTAGATAGATACTGCAGTGCATCGTTTGGGAAAGTTTTTGTGGACTTTTAAAAAAGGCGTTGAAGCAAAACAGAGCAAGGGGATTTATTGGTAAGTAGAAGCGCGATTGTGACCTTTTATTGTGCAATAATTGATAAAATCGATAAGCTAAAAATCTCAAAGTTTTCAAAACACTTAAGTAGTCATATTAAAAATGAGCCCTAAAATGTAGTTGCTGTTAAAGTGTTCAAGTTATAGTTGTGGAAAATAATTGAAATAGGATGGTTGACGTGAGACGGTGGATTGCGCTTTAGGTAAATGGTAGTCGTCTGACATTTAGGTTAACTCCTTTTCCCTTTAAAGATTAAATTATGCCATTGCCTTTGAATGCTGACTGATGCAGTATGGTTTTATTTTGGTTGTGACAGCTGCAGTTTAAAAAGAAAAGTTAAAATGGAAATACTACAGAGAAAAAGTATCTTCTACTTTTGTTTTCTAAATTAAGCAGTACTAAATTGAACTTTTAATATGGAAATCACAACTGTTTATCTGACAAGTCTTTGTTGTTTCTTAAAATTAATGGTTAATAGTGGTATGGGAAAAACTTGAGCATGTTGACAGGACTGTGAGGATTAAATGCAATAAAGGATGCCAGGTAAACATAAGTTAATTGTTATAGACACATGTTAACGTTTATTCTGAGGAACTGTCCAACAGAGGGAAATAGTGTTAATTGTCTAGCATTTGCACAGAAATACCCCTCCTTTATTCTTGGTAAGTTTTTACCCTTGCAGAAAAAACTTAAAATTTTTCTCTAGATTTAATACTGGCATGATTCCATCTAGCTGCAAAGGTCTGTTTACCACTAACTAAAGAGAACACCCTTAAATCTCCACACAATTTAGCAGAGAAAGAAAGCCATAGTGGGGCAGCAGTGGGGCAGCGTCTGTGGCTCAGTGTTACGATAAGGGCTTCAGCCCCATATGCTGAGGGTGGTTGGTTCAAGCTCCAAACTGTAACAACAACAGCAAAGCCCTAATGAATCATATTGGCTGCCTCATCTCTCTAGTTCTAGGCTTAGACACAGTTATACTTTTTTTTTTTAATTGAGTCTCACTTTGTCACCCTCGGTAGAGTGCTGTGGCCTCATAGCTCACGGCAACCTCAAACTCTTGGGCTTAAGCAATTCTCTTGCCTCAGCCTCCCTAATAGCTGGGACTACAGGCACCTGCCAAAATGCTCAGCAATTTATTTTTTCTTTTGTTTTTCAGGCCGGGGCTGGTTTTAACCCACCAGCCCTGGAGCATGTGGCCAGCGCCCTAACCACTGAGTTACGGGCACCCCCAACACAGTTTACACATTATATTCAGTGAACAACCAAAAGCAGAACTCTTTGTTAATTGTAAAACCGATATTGTAAGTTTTAAAATTTTAATTAATTGATTAATTAATTTTGCAGTTTTTGGCCGGGGCTGGGTTTAAACCTGCCACCTCCAGCATATGGGGCCGGTGCTCTACTCCTTTGAGCCACAGGCACCGCTCATAAGCTTTAAAATTTTAAAGCTGGGCACTGTGGTGCAGGTCTGTAGTCCCAGTTATTCAGAAGGCAGGAAAATCACTTGAGGCCAGGAGTTCAAGCCTGTAGTGCAGTCTCCTATCACTTGTAGCCACTGCACTCCTGGGTAACATATTAAAACCTGATGCTAAAAAGAAAAAATAAAAATAAAAGTTTGGATATAAGACTTGGGAATTTCAATTGCTAATAACTTGTGAAGAATATTTAACAGTTTAAACTACTGGTGCCTTTATTCTTCAGTCTTCACTGGAGATTAACAACAAGGTGATGCTAGATGTATCATGTGGTTTAGGGGAGTTTCAATTTTACTAATATCTCTTGCTAGGGAACTCAGATTTCTGTCTTTGGAATCAGGTCTGTACCCACAGGAATACCAATCTCTTCACACCCGGAGTAGTCTGGTAACCATAGTCTCTTTCCAGAATGAACAGTGTTCTCCCAAAACTTCTGTTTGCAGTTGAATAACTTCAGTAACTCAGATAAGAGATTATGGTGCAGAAATGAACTGTTTTGAGAACTTGAGTTCAAATTCTAGAGCAGTTATTACTAACTAGGTTAACTTCTGCAAGATTTCTGGGCCTTGTAAATAAATGAAGTGGATGGACTCATGTCTTTTAGTTCTTGATACCAGAGTGCTATTCTACGTTCTGGGTGCCTCTCTCCTCTCTGTTGCTCTGACTAGAGTGCCATGACCTCAGCCTAGCTCACAGCTACCTAATGCTCTTGGGCCCAAGTGATCCTGTCTCAGCCTCCCGAGAAACTGGAACTCTAGGTGCCCACTACCATATCTAGCTAATTTTTTCTATTTTCAGTAGAGACAAGGACTTGTTTTTGCTGTTCTCAAACTCCTTGAAACTCCTGAGCTCAATGCATCCTCCCGCCTCAGACTCCCAGAGTACTGGGAATTAAAGGCATGAGCCGCTGCTCCAGGGTGTTGTGGTTTGTTTCAAGTATCCAAACTCTTGAAAATGAGTTGTCTTCCATATCTGTTTAGAATTATTTCCTGCCTTAGCCTCCCAAAGTGAGCTACTTTACAAAAGGCCACTACTCCTGGCCTTTCTTTATAGGTTCCCAGGGTTTGAGAATAACATTTTAAAGATGCTGGAATATTGCTCAAAAAGTGGTACTGGCATGTAGTGTTTTACCAGTGATGTTTGAAAAATGGAGCTGTATAGATCACATGTTGTTCATGTTTGTTGATATATGTTTGGGCCATTAGTAGCTTAAGTTTCTTAAGTTTCATCTTCTTAAGTACTTTTTTTTGTTGTTGCTGAGACAGAGTCTCAAGCTGTTGCCCTGGGTAGAGTTCCATGGTGTCAAAGCTAACAGCAACCTCATATTCTTGGACTTAAGTGATTCTCTAGCCAGAGCCTCCCAAGTAGCTGGGACTATAGACACCTGCCACAAGGCCCAGCTATTTTTTGGTTGTAGTTGTCATTGTTTGGCAGGCCCAGGCTGGATTTGAACCTGCCAGCGCCGGTGTACGTGGCTGGCACCCTAGCTGCTTGAGATATAGGCGCTGAGCCCATTAAGTACATATTTTTTAATTTGAAAAATTTTGAAATTTAGACAGTTTTCTAGGCTGCCTTGCTTAGGTTTCCTCTAATGACATGCGGGGCAATTTCCTTTATTTTAGTTAAAACATGGAAAATAAAAATTTCCTTTCTATAATCTGTATGTACATAAAAAACTATAGTTAAAACCCAGTGGACTTATTTCCATGTCAGTACATACAGAGATTTATCTCGTTTCTTAAAGTTTTACATTATTTTATGTATGGCCATTGGAATTTCTTTTCTGAATAATATATTCCTCTTACGCTCAAATTTATTTAATTTTTTTCGAGACAGAGTCTTACTCAGTTGCCCTGGGGTTGAGTGCCCTGGCATCATTGTTCACAGCAACCACAAACTCTTGGGCTCACGCAAGCCTCTTATCTCAGCCTCCTGAGTAGCCAAGACTATAGGCACCCACCAAGATGCCTGGCTAGTTTTTCTGTGCCCAAGCTGGTCTTGAACTTCTGAGCTCAGGTAATCCATCTGTCTCAGCCTCCCAGAGTGTTGGAATTACGGATGTGAGCCACCATGCCCAGCCAGATTTATTCAGTTTTTTAAAGCTCCTTATCACCTTTTTAATGGAAAAAAACTGGGTTGGTGTAGTTTAAGCAGGCAGCACAAAGGAATTAGATGACAAATTTATCCATTTAGTTGGGATTGCACAACTGCAAGTCCCTCTTACCCCTGTGGAAAGTCTTACCCTGAGACATTGACAGTATGAAGGAGCAGACCCGAATGCTTGCTTTTTGAGGATAGCTAACTCAGTGCAGCAGGAGAAAAGATGCTAGCTTTTCGAAACTCATTAATCAGGAAATGTAATCCCTTTCCATGGGAAAAATTGATACAAGGGAAAGGAAGTGTTCAGGGAAAATCTTTCTTCATGGAAAAATAAGTTAACTGTGAAGGTTACTTGATAACTAACATTCAGAAATACTTCGTAATATATTTCTTATTCCAGAAGAATATCCAACTATATTAGTCAACATAGTTTATAAAATATTCTATGATGGGGCTTGGCGCCTGTGGCTCAAGCGGCTAAAGCGCCAGCCACATACACCTAAGGTGGCGGGTTCGAATCCAGCCTGGGCCCGCCAAACAACAATGATGGCTGCAACCAAAAATAGCCGGGCGTTGTGGTGGGCACCTGTAATCCCAGCAACTTGGGAGGCTGAGGCAGTAGACTTGCTTGAGCCCAGGAGTTGGAGGTTGCTGTGAGCTGTGATGCTGCAGCACTCTACCCAGGGGGACAGTTTGAGGCTCTGTCTCAGAAAAAAAAAAAAAAAAAAAAATAGAAAAAATAGCCAGGCATAGTGGCAGGGGCTTGTAGTCTCAGCTACTCGGGAGGCTGAGGCAGGAGGATCACTTGAGCC
>CAUYQV010016895.1:0-20732 GCA_963574575.1 Galagoides demidoff | reverse complement strand
GCGGTGAAAATTTAAATTATAGCTAGTATAAAATTAATTTTTTTCAGGCTTAATTTTTTTAATTTTGTTAAATTATAACCCAAAATACATTTTCCTTTTTTTTTTTTTTTTTTTTTTTTTTTTGAGACGGAGCCTCAAGCTGTCCCCCTGGGTAGAGTGCCATGGCATCACAGCTCATAGCAACCTCCAACTCCTGGGCTCAAGCGAGTCTCCCACCTCAGCCTCCCAAGTAGCTGGGACCACAGGCGCCCGCCACAATGCCCGGCCATTTTTTGGTTGCAGCCATCATTGTTGTTTGGCGGGCCCGGGCTGGGAATTCGAACCCGCCACCTTAGGTGTATGTGGCTGGCGCCTTAGCCAACGGAGCCACAGGCGCCGAGCCAATTTTTCTATTTTTTGTAGAAATAGAGTCTCACTACATTACCTAGGTGGTCTGGATCACCTGGCCTCATGCGATCCTCCCCTTTCAGGCTCCCGTCAGCCTCCCAAAATGCTAGGATTATAGTGTGAGCCATCAATCATGGTAGGCTGCAATGAAAGGAGTAAATGACAAGGTGAAATCAAATAAGAATAAATGTATAGGGCAGTGCCTGTGGCTCAGTGGGTAGAGCACCAGCCTCATATACCAAGGGTGGCAGGTTCACCCGGCCCTGGCCAAATAGCCGGGCATTGTGGCGGGCACCTGTAGTTCCAACTACTCGGGAGGCTGAGGCAAGAGAATAGCCTAAGCCCAGGAGTTGGAGGTTGCTTGTGAGCTATGTGATGCCACAGCACTCTACCAAGGGCAACAAAGTAAGACTCTGTCTCTTTAAAAAAATAAAAATAAATAAATGTATAATAAATATTCTGCCCTTGTTCAAAAAGTCAGCCACACATAGTAGGTAGCATGAAGCATAGTAGTAAATAATAGGTTTTCTTACAGCATGGGGGAGACCTCAGTGGAAGGCAAAAATATGAAAGGAATAGTTGGTGGAGGATTATGCTTCAAGGGGGGGAGATATGATTTAGCTACATAATGTGAAAACATTTTGGGGATTTTTTGATTATAAGGTCACAATTTGGCCAGATGCAGTGGATCACACTGTAATCCTAGCATGCTGAGAAGCCAAGGCGGGTGGATTGCTTGAGTTCAAGAGTTCAAGACCAGCCTGAGTAAAAAGCGAGACCCCCATCTCTATTAAAATAGAAAAACTGAGGCAAGAGGATCGCTCGAGCCTAGGAGGTAGAGGTTGCTGTGAGCTATGATACCATGGCACTCTACCCAGGGCAACAGCTTGAGACTCTGTCTCCAAAAAAAAAAAACAAACGAAGCTCATAATTTGTCAGTAGTGCAAAGTGATGAACAATAAAAGTAATGCCATTTAGCATCTTCACAGAATTGAGGTGTCTGGCACAGAGTGAGGGAGCCATTTGACTCTGTTCTCTGCTGTTAGATCACACACGGGCACTCACTTTAGGAGACATATTAGTCTCAGGAAAAGTCTTAGTGACAGAATAAGCAGGTTATTGAGGAGACAATTGGAATGAGGAACAGTTTAAAGAGGTCGAGGCTGTTTAGGCTAGAAAAGGTGTGGCAAAACAGACCTCAAGTAATTTGAGGCCAGTCAGGTAAAAGCAGACTTAAAGATTTCTTTATGTGGCCGCAGAAGATAGAATTTGAAACATTTGAAGGCAAGTTTGAACTTAAAAGGAATAGACATATTTACCAATTAGAAGAATCCCAAAATAGAATGGTCTCCTAATGGGAAATATACCTCTTACTAACACAATAACAAACCTCTTACAGTGTGGTCAGGACTGGAGGTTAGCAGATTAAAAAAAAATCTGTTGGGCTAGGCGAGGTGGCTCACACCTGTAATCTTAGTACTTTGGGAAGCCAAGGCGGATGGATTGCTTGAATTCAGGTGTTTGAGACCAGCCTGAGCAAGAGTGAGACCCCATTGCTACTAAAAATAGAAAAAGTAGCTAGATGTGGTGGTGCACACCTGTTGTCCCAGCTGCTTAGGCTGAGGCAAGAGGACCACATGAGCCCTAGAGTTTGAAGTTGCTGTGAGCTATAATAGTGCCATAGCACCTAGGGTGGCAGAGTGAGACTGTCTCAAAAAAACAAAACAATGAATTCAGCGCCTGTAACTCAGTGGCTGGGCCAACACATACCCTGGAGCTGCCAGGTTCAAACCCAGCCTGGGCCTGCCAAACAACAATGACAACTACAACAAAAAAATAGGCGGGCATTGTGACGGGCACCTGTAGTCCCAGCTTCTTGGGAGGCTGAAACAAGAGAATTGCTTAAGCCCAAGAGTTTGAGGTTGCTGTGAGCTGTGATGTCACAGCACTCTACCGAGGGTGACATAGGGAAATTCTCTCAAAAAACAAAACAATGTCTGTTGGTATAAGTGATAATAAAAATTACTGGCCAGGTACAGTGGCTCATTCCTATAATCTCAGAACTCTGAGAGGTTAGACAAGAGGATCACTTGAGGCCAGGATTTCAAGATCAAGCTAGGCAACATAGTGAGACCCCATCTCTTTAAAAAAAATTATTTTTATTAGCGGGGTATAGGGGTGTGTGCTTATAGTCCCAGGTGCTCAAGAGACTGAAGCAGGAAGATTGCTGGAGTATAAGAGTTTGAGGCTGCAGTGAGCTCTGATCATACGACTATACTCCAACCTGGGTAATAGGGAGACCCTGTCTCAAAAAATTATGTTTCTTAAATGTTAAATAATCAGTCTGGACAATATACCAAAACCCTGTTCACTACAAAAAAAGTAAAATAAGGAAAAATTAGCCATGCATGGTAGCTGATGCCTATAATCCCAACTACTTGGTAGGCTGAGGCAGAAAGCTCTCCTGAAAAGGTAATGATTGGTTTTAAGAGCTTTCCCAGGTCTCTCCACCTAAAGTCTTCAAAAAAGTGTTGGATCAGCCAGGCATGGTTGCTCATGCCTGTAGTCCTAGCACTCTGGGAGGCCAAGGCAGCTGGATTGCTTGAGCTCACAAGTTCGAGACCAGCCTGAGCAAAAAGTGAGAGCCTGTCTCTACTAAAAATAGAAAAACTGAGGTAAGAGGATCGCTTGAGGCCAAGAGTTGGAAGTTGCTGTGAGCCATGACACCAAGGCCCTCTACCCAGGGCAACAGCTTGAGACTCTGTCTTAAAAAAAAAAAAAGGGTTGGATCACTGGCGGATTTTTAGAGGAGGTTCTTTTGTGGCTCTGGATGGTCATTAAGGCTCTTTTAACTACAGAGCAAGATAACTGGCTTCATGGCATGTAATATAAATAGTAAGGGCTCCTAATGGGGTAGGATCAGAGAAGATGAAGGAAGTGTGGGTGCAGCCAATAGGTGCTGAAGGAACAACTGTGCACTTGGAAGAATTAGCATAAAGTTACTGTGGGGTCCCTCCCTGGACTGAAAGTTCTGTGAGGTCAGGGTCTACCTCTGCCTTGTCCTCTATTGGATACCCAGCAAGGGCCCAAGGATGGTCAAAGGCTAACTGGCTTCTTGAAAAGAAAGACATTTTACTCCAGCTCAGAGGAAGATGAGGGAGTGAATTGAGTACCTAAAGATAAAGTCACTATAGTTCTAGAGAATAATGTATAAAGTTCTGAGGTACCAGGGGAGCAGATAGACTGTTCAGAGTTACCAGGGAGCAAGGGGATAGAAGACAGGGTTGCTGGGAGTCTAGAGTCAAGGATTAGGAAATACATAGCCAGAAGTACCAGTGGTGCTCTAGGTGGGGAGGGTTGGGGGGGAGAAGGCTTTTATAGAGCACAAGAAGCATCAAGAGAGTAACAGTTCATCTTATAGCAAGACTGAGCCCAAGGGAATTCTCCTTCCTAACTTCCCATCAGCCTGAAGGGATAAGGAGCAGTATACTAGGTCTCTACAGGAGCTCTTTTTCTCCCCTGGACTGTCTCTTCCTCTTCTGGAAAGAGGAATGAGAATTCTTCCTTTCCGACTAGGTATTAGGGACAGGGGTGTGTTTGCACTTGATACTGAGAGTCTTTTGATGTACCTAAATATGAATGCAGTCTACCCACCACTGGAGCCAGGGACTTTGCTTTGTTCTCTGCTGAATCCCTGGGGTCTAGAAATATGCCTCATACACACAGTAGGCACATAGTAAAGATTTGCCGAATTGAATGTTGACTAAAGGTTTTGAACACTGTAGATGTTTCAGAAAGGGCACTCTCACCTGACACATAAAATAAATGAAACTAAGAGCAGATTTGGTGAAGGAGTTTGAACATAAACTTCCTGGACCTGGCTGACTAAAAGGCAAGTAAGAATGTGGCTCAGAGTCACTAGAGCCCACGATTCAGTGCTTCTGGCCCAGAAATAACTGGCAGTGTAGAAACAGATGTGTGTGGATATTTGCAGACTGAGACAGGCTCTAGGACTTTTATCCCCAGGGGCTGAGCCTGTAGCCTCCCCTGCTGGTTCAGTAAGTGAGGGCCCCAGTGACTGTTTTCCAGGTTTCAAACCAGCCGAAGCCAGACAGACCTGAAAGGCTTGTGTTGGCAGTGCCAGTATCCGCCCTTAACCCCTGCTAATGTGGGTGGCTACACTCAGAGCACTCTGCAAGGGAAGCAGGATTGGACTGCAGCCCAAGCTACTGCTGCCTATAGCTTGCTCTCTATGACGCTGTGGCTACTGGGAATGCACCTTGCTGGCACAGCTGGAGCCCAAAGCTCTGAAAACGAATAGTTTCTTTCCGTGAGGGAATAGCTCAAGAAGAGCAAGCATCCTCCACCTAGTGGAGACTGGCTTTGTTTGGAATGTCCAAACTCAGAAAATTCAGGTAGATAGAAAATGCCATATTATAGATTTTCTCATCATTACTCTCATAGTGGGAGTCTGAAGCAAGGATCCACTGGGTCTTATTTAAGAAAGATACCATTAGCAAAGGCAAAGCCACCACCCACACCCAACCATGAAAGGACTAGATGGACAAGGCAATTGTGATGTTTACTACAGGGTTTTATTTCTGATGTATGTGTTAGTGGTATGCTTGCCCTAAAGTCTAGGCCCTTGGCCCTCTCTAGAGCCCTGTAGAATGCATGCATAGCTACAGTTAGGTCTAAGATTCTTTTTAGAGAATAGGAAGAAGGACTTCTGGAGAGAGGCCAGGCCTTCCCGCCACCAAATGGCCTACTCAGTAGCCTGAATATGGCATCTTAGTTCTGAATAAGATATTTCAGCAGCTTTAACATCAGGTGAGATTCCAGGGCCTCTCCCCTCAGCTGTGTGCCTCATGCTTCCCATCTTGCCTCTGAGACTGGCTTCCAGGCTTCTCAGTGTTGTTAGGCAGTGCCCCTCCCACCTCTGAGCAGAGTGAAACTGAGAGGGAGGGAGGAAAAAGCAATTCTGTGAGGTCAGGGTCTACCTCTGCCTTGTCCTCAGTTGGGCCCAGGCATCTAAGTATTTGATATGCATTAATCTTATTTAAACCTCACAAACAGCTTGAGCAAACAGGCTTGGGAAGTTAGGTAACTTGTCTAAAGACACATAGCTGGAAAGTGGCAGTTAAGACTTGAATTCAGGGGCAGTGCCTATGGCTCATTGGGTAGGGTGCTGACCCCATATACCGAGGATGGTGAGTTCAAACCTGGCCCTGGCCAAACTGCAGCAACAACAAAAAAAAAGCTGGGCATCGTGGTGGGCACCTGTAGTCCTAGCAATTCGGGAGGCTGAGGCAAGAAAATCGCCTCCAGGGGTCCTCGAACTTTTTAAATAGGGGGCCAGTTCACTGTCCCTCAGACCATTGGAGGGCCGGACTACGGGCCCCAGGACCAGTCGGCTGCTAAGCAGGACAGGCAGTAGCGGCAAAAACACCTGTCAGGCCAGATAAATGCCCTAGGCAGGCCGCATGTGGCCTGTGGGCCATAGTTTGAGGACACCTGGTAAGCTCAGGAGTTGGAGATGATTGTGAGCTGTGATGCCATGGCATTCTACCAAGGGCGATAAAGTAAGACTGTCTCTAAATAAATAAATAAATAAATAAAATACTTGAATTCAGTTCTGTATAACTGTGAAGCCCAGGTCCTTGTCTTGCCTGTTCCTGTGAAGCCCCATATTAACTTGTCTTGCCTCTTCCCAGAATGGACCCATTTTTCTACTGTATTTACCTCCTCCCTGCCTGTGTATACCTGCTACTGTTTCCTTCTCCCTCTAGTGTGAACATAATCCCCTTCCCAGTAGCCAGGTATCTGTACATGTTGGAATCATCTTTTTTTTTTTGTCATTTTTTATGAATTTCTTTTTTTCTGAGATAGCCTCAAGCTGTCACCCTGGGTAGAGTGCTGTGGCATCACAGCTCACAGCAACCTCCAGCTCCTGGGCTCAAGCCATTCTCTTGCCTCAGCCTCCCAAGTAGCTGGGACTACAGGCGCCCACCACAACGCCCCACTATTTTTTGGTTGCAGCCATCATTGTTGTTTGGTGGGCCCAGGCTGGATTTGAACCTGCCAGCTCCAGTGTATGTGGCTGGCGCCTTAGCCACTTGAGCCACAGGCGCCCAGCCTACAAAAATAATTTTATGGTTGGGGGTCACCACAACATGAGGAACTGTATTAAAGGGTTGCAGCATTAGGAAGGTCAAGAACCACTGCCCTAACCATTTGTCAGCTCCCACATATTCCTCTCCAGGAGACAACAGCCAGCATGCATGTGCGGGAGCCTGTGTGTGTGCACACACACAGTGGATACAGGTGGGAGACTTGACATCTGTACAATGCCAGCTGATTGGTAAGGACCACCAATTGGTTACCTCCACTAAGAAGAAAACACAGCTGTTTTCTGACTAGGAAGGGTTGGGCCTAGATGTTGGATTCAGAAGTAATTGAGAGAGTGGCTTTTGCTTAATGTCTTGCATAGAAAGAGACACTGCTGCAGCAGTATTAGGGAAAGAGTAAAATACTGTTTGAGCTAATTCTTTGGACAGTATGCCTGAGGACCATTAGGAGATGCAGCTGGTACAAGGACTTGTGGTTTTTTTCTCTGTCCCTGTTGTCATTTACCCCCTGCACAGGTTCTTCCTTTCTCTCCCCTCTAACCTGTGACCATCTCTGTTTTCCCATCCTATCCTATTGCCTCTGTCTTCAGAGTGATTGTGCATCCTTGTGGCCAGTTTCCCTCCTGCCTTCTGGAGTCTGCTCCCTGCCAGGAAGCCCCTCCCCCTAGGAATGTGAATAAACCATTTCCTCTGTCCTCCCAGCTCCAGAGGATTCCCTGTGTGGTATTTTTTATTTCTTGTGTCTGAACTTTCATTGGCAGACCCCTTCTCAGACTGACCCACCCTTGTCCAGTACTGAATTGTGCTTCCCACCCTTCAGTCTCCTGTGAGGGCAAGTCATACATAACTAGAGTTTCCCAGTTTGTAAAAGCACATTAGTCTGAGTTAAATTTCTCATAGCCAATTCTGTAGGTTTGGCTCATTAAGGATGATAACTGACCAATTGCTAATTGACCTCAGAAGCCAGCCAAGCAGCCTGTATTTTACCAGCCTTCGTGTTGGATTTGTAGGCTATTTTAAGGTTTTTTTAATAATCTCAGCAAGACTTCACTTTCCTGTCTGCATCTTATTTGCTCTAAGGACATTCTGTAAAATTAACAAGCTATAAAATTTGATTGTACGTTTCAACAAATGTGAGAATAATTGGCTCCATTTAGAGAAACAAGAAAAACAACCTGTAAACTTGAGTTTGTGGGAGAAAACCCGTGTGATTTTTCTCTTTAACCAGAGGAGCAGTAGCAACCTGGATTTTTTTTTTTTTTTTTTTTGAGACGGAGCCTCAAGCTATCCCCCCTGGGTAGAGTGCTATGGCATCACAGCTCACAGCAACCTCCAACTCCTGGGCTCAAGCAAGTTTCCTGCCTCAGCCTCCCAAGTAGCTGGGACCACAGGCGCCCGCCACAACGCCCGGCCATTTTTTGGTTGCAGCCATCATTGTTGTTTGGCGGGCCGGGCTAGGGATTCGAACCTGCCACCTTAGGTGTACGTGGCTGGCGCCTTAGCCCATTGAGCCACAGGCGCCGAGCCGCAACCTGGATTTTTTAAGACTAGAAAAAAAGAACCGGCTGATAGTGCAAGTTTAAATTCTGATTCCTCCAAACCAAAAGCTCAGAAAGGGAAATTTTGCAAAATGACTAGCCTCTGTGGTGCTTGTGCCTTCCAAGAAGAGACCTGTTTGGAGAAAACAGGGACCCAACAAGGGTAGAGTGAGTTCCTCATTCTCTAGAGCAGGTGTCCTCAAACTACAGCCCTTGAGCCACATGCAGTCCGCCTAGGACATTTATCCGACCCGCTGGGTGTTTTTGCCGCTGCTGCCTGTCCTGCTTAGCAGCTGACTCGTCCCAGGGCCCACAGTCTGTCTGGCCCTCCAATAGTCTGAGGGACAGAGAGCTGGCCCCCTGTTTAAAAAGTTTGAGGACCCCTGCTCTAGAGCTTTGCATCCAGAAGCCAGGTTCAGTTTGCCAATCCCTCCTCATATTCCTTGGCAAGATGGAGGGTCTTCTCCCTTTACCGTGGCTGCGATGGAAGTCTTACAACTTAGAATACATTGATATGTGGTGCATGATTCTTAGTTCCTTTTCTCTTACCCTCCTACACCTTCCAAGGGGCAGCATAGATCTCTTTTTCTGTTCCCTCCTGGGTATCTCTACCCAGGCTGAGCTTCTGAGCTTGTTCTCTACTGAGTAGCTGTGGAGAGTAACTAATATTCAGAGAACATTATTATTCTTTACTTTTACACCTTCCCAGTAAGATATCCCAGATGACTGGTAACCCAGTCTTCTCTTATCTCCTGACCCAGAAGTTTCTTCCTGCATTCCTCAGCCCCTACTTACCCCATGCATGCTCACATTATCTCTCTCTAAGGAACTGAGCCTGGGACAGGCCAGCCTCCTGTATCACCTCTCCACATCTCACTTTCAGTTTTCCTTTCTGCTTAGTTGTTTGCGTGTGGACAGGATCAGGGTGATAACTGGAACCCTGAAGCTAGAGGTTTCAGTTCCTGCTGATGGGGCAAGCAGCTTCAGACAGATTTCTGAGGAAGGGAAAGGGGCTTTCTTTGGGTGCCTTTCAGCTTTTCTCTGACCTAAAGCCATAGTTTCCTTTTCAGAGGTGATTGGAATGATTCATGTGAGACATTTTATCCATTAACTCTGGAATTCTTGATAATCCCTTACACAATGAGTCTCCCTCCTGAAGATCCAGGACTGCTTCTGACGGCCCATGGCAAGACTTCTAGTTTCCCTAGTGTGTCTTTGGCCAGCAGCACTTTTACCTACCCCCAGTCCAGCCCCGCCTACTACAGCCTAGGAAGGGCTTTCTCCTGTCCACTCTTTCTCTGGTGGAGCACCTAGAATTTGCCCAGATCTCCAATGTACATGCCACTTACATTCTCTGTTTCTCATTGATATAGAATGGAAAAATGTGCTCATGATCAGAGTTATTGTGGGGATTATGTCATAGACTTCATCTGGACTCCTTCCTCTCTAAGTGGGGAGTCCAGCTTTTAACCCCTTTCCTACCAGGAAGTCCTCCTTGGTCAAGCCAAGATAATCTTTTTTTTTTTTTTTTTTTTTTTTGAGACAGAGCCTCAAGCTGTCGCCTTGGGTAAAGTGCTGTGATGCCACAGCTCACAGCAACCTCCATCTCCTGGGCTCAAGCAATTCTCCTGCCTCTGCCTCCCAAGTAGCTGGGACTACAGGCACCCGCCACAACACCCGGCTATTTTTTTTTTTTTTTTGGTTGTAGTCATCATTGTTGTTTGGCGGGCCCAGGCTAGATTCGAACCCACCAGCTCAGATGTATGTGGCTGGCACCTTAGCCGCTTGAACCATAGGCACCGAGCCAAGATAATCTTGGAATTTGCTTTTTTAGGTGGTTTGAAAGGCTTCCTCCACCATAATATGTCTTTATTAACCATACTTAAACTGTTTTCTTTCTTTTTGTGGGGTGTTTTTTTTCCTCCCTAACTCAAGGCCTGGAGGCTTTATCTGGAATATTCCCATAAGCCTCCTATAGGGTCAAGAGATATAGTCCTCTCCCCAGTGGGCTTATTCCTCCTACCTTAATGCAGAATGTTTGTCCAGATTGGCCAGTGGGCTAGAGACAGAAGTTTCTCTGTGCCCCTTGGGCAAGCCCTGGATGATCTGTTCCTCAAGTTTCTCCTCAATGGCTCAGACTTTGCATTTCTGAATCCACAGTGCACTTTAGACCCCTAAGACTGCATAACCTTGGCCCTTCTCACTTGGACTGCATCTAATCTCTTCCAAAACACTAGATGACTTTTCTCTCTCCACACAGGTAGAATCCTTTTCAGACTTCTTAGCACCAGCTTAGAGATCCCAGTAGATCAAAGCTCTTTTGTAAATCAGCCAGGATGTCCTTGCCCTAGGGGAGGAATTAATGACTAGAGCAGACACAATCCCCAAGGAAACTGGATTCCTTCTTAATGGGTTGAAAATGAAAAGTAGGGGGGAAAACTTTTTTGCTTGTGTGACCACATAATGGACAACTCCCACTGACCTTCTAAGGATGTGCCACAGGCAGGCTCAGGATGTATACATCCCTGGGCCCTGCTCTGCCCTGGAAATCCCTATCCCCAGGAGTCCCACGTCCAAACATGTGTCCTTTCTCTGTCTTGGCCAGGAACCACACTTTTTTCCTAAGCCATTCAGTATACCACCCAGCTCATGTTCTGACAACAGTAACACTCCTGCCTACCTGTCAGCACACACACCCAAGGCACACACTCTTGGATAGGTTTCTACTACACACCCATCAGTGTACTTCTCACCATCTGGGTGAGGCTAAGGACCATCTCAGTCTTTTTCTATGTTGTCTTCTCGCCCCTTAATCACCACTGCCTCTCTATCACCAGCAGCCTCACACCAAAAAGGAAAGTCCTAGACTCATTACATAATTCTCCATAGTGCAAGCAGTAGCTGGGGCATAAGGTCAGAGGTCATAGTAGGGTCGGGTGGCTGACACACACTGTAACGACAAGGTGGTTAAAATTAGACCACAGAGAGGAAACTGGCAGTCTTGTGGAAATGCAGAAGTTTCCTCTGCAAGTGAGAGACTAGGGATGCAGGGAGGCCACTGTGCGTGCTGCCTGCCAGGCTATTACTCATTTCAGCTCTGTTCTTTAATGCCTTTTAGCCCCTGCTTCTGTATTTCTAGCCTTCCTCATCACATGTTTGAATACACATGATGGAACCATGGTTACCTGTCCTGGCTAAAGGCTAGCTTCCTTCCTCCTTCATGGAAGTAAGCCCAGGATGAAGGACCCCAAACTCAAGGGGCTGACTTTTTTTCTAAACCCTCCTGGATAGCTGAGAACCTTTTCGGTCAACCTCTGAGGTGGAGATGGTCAAGATACTTAGCCTGAGATTCCAGTCTATCATGGTAATAGGGCCAGTGGTGTGAGAGAGCAGGGACCTGCTCAGGCAGGGGAAAAGAGTGGGTTTGGCTTGGGAAAGGTGACAGAGGATAGTGTCAAGGAGCACACACATTGGCTGGTGTTCCTGTGCTTTCCTTGGCCGGCCAGCCAGCAGAGTGGTGCTCATTTTCAGTGTCTTAAAGAAAATGGATCATCCTTGCTTCATCTGTTCCCTGTGATACTCAGCCGAGCTTTCCTGTGCCTGTCCATCTTTACCATGAGCCTACTATGTGCCCAGCTTGTCCTTATAACTCTTGCCAGTGAATTATGAAAAGGATAAGATGTAGTCTTTGCCACCAGAGGAGTAGCTGTCCAGATGAGGGAGATGACACGTCTACCTGTAAAGTGATGAGCAGTCAAAGACAGTCTTCAGATGAGTACTTCCTTGTGTGATGCAGACACAGAAGTCATGAGTCACTTTCACATTAAGGAATAGGAAAGAATTAAAGGAAGGACAGGGGTATTCAGTGTAGTCCAGAATCAGCGTGGATGAAGGGGCTTCCCCCTGTGGCCTATCTGCCCACTGACATGTATTTCCCATGTGGGGTGGTCTTCAGCTTCAAGCTCCAGATCAAGCAGGGCTTGTCTTCCTTGAGGAGAACTCTACCAGTAGAGAAGAGAGGAAAGGACATAACATGAAAGGGCTAAAATGCAGAAGAGTACAAGAGAAGCGGATGAGTTGGAGGGTGAGGACATGCATGCGGTGTCTGGCAGAAGGGAGGACCCCAGACTGGTGACTGTGGATGCTCCATCCAAGACTCTTACAAATTTGACAGTTACTCAAGATATTGAATTTCATTTCAGCTAAATCAGCCCTGGCTTCTCTGACAGCACTGGCTTGTGTGCTAATGTGGCCACATGGGATCAGGTTGGCGTCAGCCCCTGGAGGAGCAGAGCTTTGGTGAAACACCCCCACCTGCTCTGCCTGTCTCCCTCCTCCTAACAATTTCCTGCCTGACCCCAGTCTCTTGAGCATGAGAAGCTCTTAGGTGGGGCAGGAACCTGTCACGGGAAGCTCAAAATGATCTGGATGAAATGAAACAGCCAAGAAAGCCCTCATCATTCATTTCACATTCCAGCTGAAAGTTCTCCTTTGGGGAGTCTGGAGACAGGGAGTGAGGAGAAGAGTGGAGAGTGGTAGCGAACTATATACTGTAACAGCCAGTGTTTTACAATCCTCTTTTCTTTCTACTGATTAGAGACCAAACTTAGAAGAATTTATTCTTATTTATTTTATTTATTTATTTATTTATTTTTGGACACAGTCTCAGTTTGTTGCCCTTGGTAGAATATCATGGCGTCATAGCTCACAACAACCTCAAACTCTTGGGCTTAAGCGATTCTCTTGCCTTAGCCTCCCAAGTAGCTGGGACTACAGGCACCCACCACAACGCCCAGCTATTTTTAGAGATCCACAGGCGGGTGGATTGCCTGTGGCTCAGGCTGGTCTCAAACCAGTGAGCTCAGGCAATCCACCCGCCTTGGCCTCCCATAGTGCTAGGATTACAGGTATGAGCCACTGTGCTTGGCCCAATTTATTCTTTTTTATGTGACGACTTTGGTAAAAGAAAAGCAAAACCCCTGAGGGAACCTGGCACTGATCCTGGGGTTGTCTGTAGCCCTAGAGTGGCAGGACTGACCTAAGGAGAGACTAGGGTGACCTCCTTCAGATGATTTTGTCCTCAACCTGCTTTTGGCCCTTGCTCACCACCTTGGACACACATTCACATTCCCACTCACTCACTCTGTCCCCACTTGCCCAGTAACTCTGGCATACATCTCAGGTACCCCTCAGCCAACAGTGTCTCTCATCTTCATCTTCCTTTTCAGAAAATGCCGTTTTTCTTCTTTCCCTCTCGTCCTGTAGGTTATTGCAGCCGACTGCAAAAGGGTCACAGTGCTGAAGTATTTTCTGGAAGCCCTTTGTGGACAAGAAGAGCCTCTGCTGGCATTCAAGGGTGGAAAATATGTGTCAGTGGCACCCGTCCCAGACACCATGGGAAAGGAAATGGGAAGCCAAGAGGGAAAACAACTGGAAGATGAGGTACTATGCGGGAAGAGCCCGCTGTGGTGGAGGGAAGGCTCCCTCCTCCTCCCCCTGCCACCCTGCCACCCTGCCATATCTTCAGCTTCTACTCCTGGTTATTTATAACCCACTCAGAGCAATATCTGTGTTAATGTGACCAGTCAGCTTCTCGAGAGTGTATTCTACTTATGCCCCTTCCTGCCGGTCCACCCTAGTGCCTCCTTCTCACTCTGCTACAAGTTCCAGATGCTTCTTTTTACTGTTGCATTGGAGGAGAAGGGAGGGAAAGAAAGAACGAGTTTAATAATGTGCAGCTCTGGAGGCTTAGGGAAGGGAGTGGAGAGAGGGGGGTGTTAGAGTTCAGGCTGAGGATCAAGTTTATAGATGTGTGGAGCTCAGTGCAGCACAGGCCTGAACTCCAGCCTCCAGCACACGTACAGGAAGAGCTGACATTGCTGGCCCCGTGTGGAAAATCACCCCCTCCCCCAGCCTCCCCTCCCTCCCTCTCTCCCTCCCTCCTGCACATCCTGATGTGATTAAGGAATTCTCTTGTTTGTTTGCCCTTGGTTGTTCCTGTAGCCCTTGCTTCACTCCAGACCATGTGTTTGTGTGTGTGTGTGTTTGTGCATGTGTATGCATGAGCCTGTGTACCTACTCCTGCAGAACTCCACTGGCAGTTGCACTGCCATGCATGTATGTGTCTTTCTGGGAGTGACTATTGACACGGGTCTTCATCTGCTGGATTTTGTATCAGTTTAAGTAAACATTGCTGCCAGCTTCCCTGCTGCCTGTGGGTTCTGAGTGAATGTGAGTGTGCTGGTGCTGGAGCATGTGTGTGTTCAGTATCACTGCCAGCTGCTCTGCTGGGTGTCTGGGTGTGGGAAACTCTGTCTGGGTATGTGTGCATGCACACCTCATTTTTGCCTAAAGATTGACTCCTTCTTTTTGCCCCACAGTGTTAAAGACAAAGGGGACTTAGGTGGGAAGGAACGTGGGCCTGAAGGAAGGGACGGAAGTGGTTCTAGCCAGAGGCCAGGTCACCCGTAGGCCAACACAGTCATTTGGCCCACAGCAGTCTCAAGCGCCCGGTTGAGCAGGGTGGGGTGCAAGGATGAAATCAGCAACAGGCCAAGGAAGCCAGATGTCAGCTGGAAGCTGTCGTTTGTGATCTGAAGCAGTGATAGAGTAGCCACCTTTGGATCAGAATCTCCCAAGCAGCAGAGTCTTGGACTGGCTTCATTAGAATAGATGGAGAACCCCACCCCACCCCTGATGACACAGGGCTCAGTTTCCAGGACAGAGGTAGTTCCAGGGATAAAGCCGAGCCCATAATGATTCCAGACTCTCCAGATGAAACCTGGGCAGGGAATAATGGGAAAGAATGAGCTGTCGGCATTAGGAGGAGCCAGTGGGGTTGCTAAAGCCATCAGGGTATTCAGGCTTCAGGCAGGGCAGAGCAGTGCCACCCAAACCCTGGGCACTGTGTTGGGAAGCACAGGTGGGCCACATCTCTGCCAACCATCCCCCACACACTTTGAGGCTGAGGCAGACTAAGGAGGGTGTACAAGGTCTACTGGAAGCCTGAAATCCCAAATCCAGTTAGGCAAGTAAAACCCAGAGAGAGGTACTGCATAAAAGACAAGGCAGGCCTCCTTTCCATGCTTGCAAGAAACAAACCAGCTCTCTGGTCCCAAATCTTGGCTGCATGTCTCTCTCTCTTTCTCTCTGTCTCCCTCTCCGCCGTCTCTCTCTCCCTCTCCCCTCCTCCCTCTCTCCCTCCTTCTAAGGCTTATTGACCAGACAAAGGTTGTGACCCACGCCAGGCTGCCCACTTCTTCCTTTTCCCACGAGCCTCCTGGGTTCCTTTATGTTAGTGGTCTCTGGGAAACCCTACTTACCCTGGTCTGTGTAATTTCATAACCCTGTACTTCCTCGTTTGCTGTGAGAGCTGAGCAAACCTCAGACAAGCTTCTCTGACCCTCTTTTGACCTCAGTCAAGCTCACTTCAAGCCTCATGATAACCTAGTATACCCTTGGTCAGAACAAGCAGAGGTATTATTCCCCCATGGACCAGGCAGGCATCATATCCCCCCATACTGGTCCAGGTTAACCCCATGAACCAAGAAGTGAATGTACAGAGAGAGTGTTCCTCTTTCCCATGGCCTGGGCCTCTGAAGGTGAGCCCTGTGACATTGTAATGTGTGTTGTCAAATGAATGATGCTGTGGACCTCTGAGACCTCTTAGGATAGCAACAATTCTAGCCCCATCCTCAAATCTCATCTCTCCTCAAACTGTAAGACTTAAGCTGATTGGAGACATTGGGGGAAGTTTTTCTTCTGACATCATTCTTTGTGAACAGAACAGAGTCCAATTCCTTAAGGGATGCTACCAAAGTGTCCTTCTTCCTAACTCCAGATTCTGCTACCAAGAGAAAACATCCATATACTTTATTAACTACTTTTAGCCAAGAGAATCTATCTATTATCTTAAGATGGACAGTTAAAATTTTGAGAGTAGTCTATACTGAACAGGTCTGCTGGGGTCTGTGGCAAACCTGACAAAGCTTAGCCACTAAGGGCTAGATCTGGGCTTATAGTCTAGATTAAGGACCCCAAACCTTTGGGCTTGCCAGTTATTGTCTGTACAAACACATATTTTAGAGTAAGAGTCACTTAGGTTGGAATCTCTGTTCCTACCACTTAACTAGCTATGTGACCTCGAGCAGGTTATTTACCTCTAAATCTCAGTTTGTTGTTCCTTTATAAAATAGGGATGGTAGGGTGATGCCTGTGGCTCAGAGGAGTAGGGTGCTGGCCCCATATGCCAGAGGTGGTGGGTTCAAACCCAGCCCTGGCCAAAAACTGCAAAAAAAAAAAAAATATATATATATATATATAGGGATGGTAATAGCACCTGTTTCACAGTTTGTTGTGAGGATTAAATGAGTTAATACATGAAAAATGCTTAACCCAGTACCTATCCATTAAAAAGCACTCAGATGGTAGTTACTGTAATCATTGTCATTATTATCGTCCAGTTAGGAACCTTCTACTGAATCACTCTCCATATACCCATGCTAACCTTGTCCCTCAGAGGAAGCTGTCTTGGGCAGCTGCATGTTCTCCAGTGACCAAGGCCAAAAGTGAGAGAGCGAGGACTGGAGTGTGGGACCACCCGGGGAGTGATGGCTGCTGAGAGTTGAGGCTGCAAGAAGGGAGGTGCCATCCCTGGGGAATATTCCGCCAGCCTGGCAGGAGGCTCCATAAGCTAGCCAGACACCTACCCTGCCCAGGCCCTGGGAGGGCAGCTGAGCAAGGTCATGTCATGTGAATTCCTGTAATGGGGCCCTGCAGTCCCCATACCACCAGGCTGTGGTCTTAAAAAGAAACGAGGGCAAGGTCTGCTGAGCTACAGCATCTGCTCCCTGACGCTGTCTGGGGCAAGGGAGGTTCCACATCTAACTCCCAGCTGTTAGCCAGAGTTGATTTCTATCAGATCATTAGCATAAATTAGGTTTAAATTGGGTTAGTTTTTTTCTTTTGTTTCCCCCTTGAATCATTTGTGATTGCAAAATGAAAATAGACCCAAAGCTTGATTTTGTGAGTGTGTGCAAAGGAAAACAAAGAATGTGAGTACAAATAAGTATGTGTGATTGTGAGTGACTTACAGTATACTCTATAAAGAAAGAGCCCCTTAGAGCAGTGGTTCTCAACCTTCCTAATGCCGCGACCCTTTAATACAGTTCCTCGTGTTGTGGTGACCCCCAACCATTATGCTTGAGGGTCACCACAACACGAGGAACTGTATTAAAGGGTCACAGCATTACGAAGGTTGAGAATCACTACCCTAGAGTGAAAAAGGGAGCAGTTAGAGGGGAAGAGTGACAGCTTCTATCAGTTACCTCTTTGCCTGAGTGTGGGGTCCTTTGCACAGGATGATCCCAGTCAGAACAGGTGAAGGACTGAAAGGGCAGAGAGTAGGTTCAATAAGCACTGTGTGTTCACAATCTCCCCTTTCCTATGATCTGTTCTACCACGCAAAGGAGGAGGACGTGGTGATTGAAGACTTTGAGGAAGATTCAGAGGTCGAAGGCAGTGGGTGCGAGGATGACATCAGAGAACTTCGAGCCAAGAAGCTGGCTCTGGCCCGGAAGATAGCTGAGCAGCAGCGTCGCCAAGAAAAGATCCAGGTGGGCCCTGCCTGGGGAGGGTGGTTCCCATTTGGGTGGGTGCTATATAAGGCATAAAGGGGACAAGGGCAGGGAGTAGGGGTGAGCAGGATTCTCTCAGGAAAAGTCTTACAGTGTCCTGCCTAGCTCTACCCTCATTTTCTTATTCCACCAGTAAATTTTAGTAGCATGTTTGGTGACTAGAGTCTCCCTCATTCTGGGCTCCTACGCAGGGACAGAGTCTTCTCAGAGAATCTGATAAAAGATTCTCTCCTAGGTGCAGGCACCTGTAATCCTAGCATTCTGGGAGGCCAAGGTGGGTGAATTACCCTGAGCTCACAGGTTGAGACAAGCCTGAGCAAGAGCAAGACCCCGTCTCTAAAAATAACTGAGTGTTATGGAGGGCACCTGTAGGCCCACCAACTGGGGAGGCTGAGGCAAGAGAATCCCTTGAGCCCAAGAGTTGGCAGTTGCTGTGAGCTATGACGTCACAGCACTCTACCGAGGGTGACGAAGTGAAACTCTGTCTCAATAAATAAATAAATAAATAAAATAAGAGCTTTTCTCCCAATGAGGATCAGTAACACCACACAAACACAATTTTTCATACAATTTCAGAGATTTTCAGAGTTTCCCTGAACTGTATCTAGATACTCCTAGAGAGGACACAGATTCTCAGTTAAGAAGATTTGTTCTCGGCTCGGAGCCTGTGGCTTAAGCGGCTGAGGCGCCAGCCACATACACCTAAGGTGGTGGGTTCGAATCCCCAGCCCGGGCCCACCAAACAATAATGATGGCTGCAACCAAAAAATAGCTGGGCATTGTGGCGGGCGCCTATAGTCCCAGCTACTTGGGAGGCTGAGGCAGGACACTCGCTTGAGCCCAGGAGTTGGAGGTTGCTGTGAGCTGTGATGCCATGGCACTCTACCCAGGGGGATAGCTTGAGGCTTCGTCTAAAAAAAAAAAAAGATTTGTTCTCATGCAGGGATGCGGGTGAGGGGATGCCATGGCCACAGTTGACTTACAAGGATTCCCAGTGTGATGGAATCACCCCCTCTGGATAAGATATTCTCTACACCCTCCCAGAAAGAAACTACTTATCTCCTCATAGGCACTTTCACTACCATCAGCCCTTTTTTCACTTGTCACCTTGTCACCTTCGGTAGAGTGCTGTGACATCACAGCTCACAACAACTTCAAACTGTCAGGCTCAAGCAATTCTCTTGTCTCAGCCTCCCCAGTAGCTGGGCCTACAGGCGCCCGGCTGTTTTTTTTGGAGATAGCGTCAGGCTGGTCTCAAACCTGTGAGCTCAGGTCTATCCCTTCATTTCCAGCAAGTTTTTCTTTATGGCTATCCCAGGTCTATCATCTTGAACTATATGCCTATTTCTAGGCCTCTGGGCAGGCAGAGAAGAGCCAGTCATGCTGCTCCCTTCTTTTTTTTTTTTTTTTGAGACAGAGTCTCAAATTGCCACCCTGGGTAGAGTGCCATGGAGATACAGCTCACAGCAACTTCAAACTCTTGGGCTTAAGCAATTCTCTTGCCTCCCAAGTAGCTGGAACTATAAGTACCGGCCACAACGCCTAGCTATTTTTTTATTGTAGTTGTCATTGTTGTTTAGCAGGCTCAGGCTGGGTTCGAACCCACCACCCTTGGTACATGTGGTGGGCGCTCTACCCACCAAGCCACAGGTGCCACCCAAGTCATGCTCCCTTCTTTAAAGACTAGCTGTTGTTGCCATGCTGTCCAGCCTCTTTAGGGATATCTGTTTCCAGCCCTGTCTTCAGCTCCACTCTCCTTTGGCATAGGGTTTAATGCATATGATCCAGGTTGGCCATTTAACTAGTTCTGTGACATTTGGGAAATTATTTAACTTCTCAGAGCCTGTTTCCTCATCTATAAAATGAAAATGGTCATAGCAGCTACCTCTTAGGGGTCTCTGTGAGGTCTACATGAGACAGTATATGTATAGCACTTAGCATAATGCATGGCATACAGTGTGCGCCATAAACAGTCTCTGTTGTCTGATGTTGTCTAATTGCCCTGCCCTGGGAAAGGAATGAATTACCAGTTGGGATCATCATTCTCTCTTTTTTTTTTTTTTTGGATGGGGCTGAGTTTGAACCTACCACCTCCAGCGTATGGGGCTGGCGCCCTACTCCTTTGAGCCACATGCACCACCCCAACATTCTCTTTTTTGTTGTTTTTTTTTTTCACTTGTCACCTTTGGTGGAGTGCGGTGACATCACAGCTCACAGCAACTTCAAACTGTCTGGCTCAAGCAATTCTCTTGTCTCAGCCTCCCCAGTAGCTGGGCCTACAGGCGCCCGGCTATTTTTTTAGAGATAGCGTCAGGCTGGTCTCAAACCTGTGAGCTCAGGCAATCCACCTGCCTCAGCCTCCCAGAGTGATAGGATTACAGGGGTGAGCCACGGCATCCAGCCAGAGACAGAACTTTTGAAATAACTGATGGCAAGCAAGAAAAGAGCCACAGAGCAGGAAGAAAAGAAGCTTGAAGATGACACTATTTTGAGGGCCACACAGTCTCTAAAAATAGCCGGGCATTGTGGCAGGTGCCTATAGTCTCAGGTACTGGGAAGGCTGAGGCAAGAGAATCCCTTGAGCCCAAGAGTTTGAGGTTGCTGTGAATTGTGACACCATGGCCTCTGTGGAAGGCAACAAAGTGAGACTCTGTCTCAAAAAAAAAAAAAAAAAGTCCTGTCTCTACCAGTTACCTCCATTTCTTGACTCTCAACCTGTCAGAAATCACCAAGGACCTGTCTTCAGCAAATCTCAATCCCTGTCATAGTTGACTTCCCTGCAGCTTTGAGCCCTGAAGCTACCTTCCACCAGCTTCACTTTAGCACATATGAATATCTTTGTCTTCTCTCTGTTGAACAGACCATCTTCCTAGGCTTCCTCTCAACCCATCATTTTCTTCTTTTTTTTTTTTCTTTTTTTTTTTTTTTGAGATGGAGCCTCAAGCTATCCCCCTGGGTAGAGTGCCATGGCATCACAGCTCATAGCAACCTCCAACTCCTGGGCTCAAGCGAGTCTCCTGCCTCCGCCTCCCAAGTAGCTGGGA